>JAQQSV010002606.1:0-24517 GCA_028646515.1 Pseudochirops corinnae | reverse complement strand
GGAACAGAGTATACTTTCAAATATCCAAGGGTCCTCAGAGTCACGTAGCCACTTTAACAAAGGGCCTAGGGGCAGGGAAGATCTTTAGATTCCCATAACAACACTTCAGAAATACAATTTCATAAAGAATTGGTTAGTCACATGACTTCATTCTCCATCTCATCTAAACTGGATCATTAGCTATTAAGTCACATAAGGGCTGAATAAGATGTCATAAACTGGGATGAAAATAGTTGGTCAATTATCTACATTTTAGGTTTTCCTCATTGGTCCAATGCAAATGAATCATATCATAGATTTTAAAGCTGAGAGTTTCATCTTCAAAGGGGCCTGACTTGGCCATAGGACCAGAGGATACATGGTTCCTATGGTGACTCCTAATGGGAATAACTGACATGAGGACTGTGAGTTCTTAAAGAACTACTTTGTATAGGCCCCCTCCCTGTAGCTAGTATTCGTATGGTGCCTCAAAGTTTACAGAATGCTTAATATATCTTATAAACTCATTGGGTAACCATAGCAACCCTATGAGGCAGGTGGTATTATTGCCCCCATTTTACAGATGAGGAAAGTAAAGCTGAGAAATGCTAAGTGACTTACTTGCTAAGGGTCACACAGCTAGTCAGTGTCTGAGGAAGAATGAATTCAGATCATCTTGACTTTGAATCCAGTACTCTATCCACTGGTTATCTATGTTCTTTTATCTTTTGGATCTAGTAACCTGGGTTCTTACTCTATTTACTTTACTGTACTTAGTGTACAACAACCCACTACTATTTTTCCCAACCTCAAACTTAAATTGGTCTTTTTCAATGCTACTTGTACTCTTAGTTCTACTCTCTGGGACCAAACAGAAGAAATCGAAACCCATTCCACATGCCAGCCCTTCAAACACTGTAGTTTTGTGATCCCCTGGCTCACACAAGTTGATTGGATATGCATGTGCTTGCCTCTGCCAAATGCCCCTTCAGCAACTCTGTATAGCCCACAACTTCTGCCAAGTCTCTCACTGGGGAAGTCCAGGATCAGGTCTCTGGTTTTTGACTTCTCTGTAAAGGAAACATGAAGGTAAAGCATGGCCAGAAACTTGATGTGTAGAAACTGACATCTCAGGTTACCTAGGGCAAAACATGCCATTAACTAGGTGAAGGTATATGTTTAGGAGATAAAGGAAGGTGGGGGGAGATAGCCAGAGGAGACAGGGAGGGAAGGAGGAAGAGAGAGAGAGAGAGAGAGAGAGAGAGAGAGAGAGAGAGAGAGAGAGAGAGAGAGAGAGATATGCCCTTTCCTGTACTCTAAAAGACAAAATGATGGAAGGGACAGAGAGAAAAGACAGAGAGATCTGCATATCTAGTATTTTAACTTTCTTTTATAGATCATAATAGAGAGTCAAATTTTTCTGATAAGTCAGTCAGTCTGTCTGTGTCCAAGGCAGCTGATTAGGAGGAATTCCATCTGTTTTCTCTTCAAAGTGCCAATGGTCATGCTTTCAAACAAAAGCCCCATACCCTATGGTCTTGTCAAGTTAAATTGGGGGTGGGGAGGGGGAAGATCAAATTCATCAGTGACTTCCTCAGTTAATCCTTTTAACACTCTCCTTCCATTTAAGTATTTTCATCTTTAGCATGAATTCAAAATACCATTCAGCAATTAAAACAAATGGGCACATTTCCTTGACATAAATTCAAAATGCAAGAAAAAAACATCTTGGATAAACTGCATATATGTTAATGACATTAAATTAAAACATGAGAATAAGATCAGGTGCAATGAAGTATGGCAAAGATACTCCTATAGCTTAACGTGGGAAATGACCATAAATGCAAACTGCCATAAAGTCCAGAAGTTTGTGCTTGCATGAACTAGGAAGGAATTTTCAGCAGCAAAAACAAAACAGAACAGCACAGAAAACAAATTGTCTCCAAAAAAAAGGAATCACAAAATTTTTATTCCAAATAAAAATCTATGGAAGTCTGTATAATTCTAGGAAAATCTATAAGGTTCATTTAAGCTGCTTTGGAAAAAAAAAATCTATGTGCATAATTCAGTCCTATCTAAAGTCTTTACATTTATTTGCCACAGGCAAAGGAGAACCCTCTTGAGGCTTAGTTCACTAGCTGAGACAAAAACACTGGAGGAACCCTGGACCTGGGACTCACAGAATGAAAGTAGGGAACTCAGCTGCATAGTGAGAGAAATGATTATTTCTCTCTTATATTAATAACCAGTTATTGAGATTAAGATTTTTCCTTACTATTTATTCGTTCAGAAAGAAACCCTATAGGTAATTCAGCCAGTCCTTGTGTGAAGGACATTGCTAATATTGCCCAGATCTTCTGGGTACATGCTTCTCACCCCACCCAACTAGAAGTCCTTACAAGGAGAATCTAATCTAGGCGGAATTCTTAACCCACCATCATTCATTGTACACTGACTGAGTAGAGGATAGATCCTTTTGTATAGTTTGCCTGAGGTAGGAGTAGTCTGGCTTCAGATGAGTCTCTCTTTGTCCTTGAGTACATAATTAGAATCTTATACCCAGCCCCTCATTAGAATAGACCCACCTTCTATTATAATGTTCATTCTCTCATTAATTGTTAACCAGAGTTTGATTCTTGCCTGTTGGAAACACCCACCCTTCCAAGGGTATATAAGCATCAAGAGGCTGCCATGAGGGGGTCTTTGGTTTATAAGAGAGAGTCAAATGACCGCCCTTTAATTAATTATTCATCAGCCATAATTAATAAAATTATTAATTACCCAGAAACTAAGAAACTTTTTATACACCACAATAGGCACTTCTACCTAGGTTGACTGTATCATCCTAGAAGGTACCTCATGAAGCAGAGTAGATTTGGTAGCAAACCCCAGTGAAGAGTTGAGCTATATCACTGTCACTTTTGGCTCCCTTTTCTCTCTGATCTTGAGCCTGTGAGTGAGATACTTTGACTCAACTTCCCCTCTATTCCTCAGCTTCCTGTGACTTCTTTGTTCCCCCAGTCCACCAGCCTCTCATTGAAACGAGGCATAGGAATAATTACAGACTGAGATAATGCTACAGATTGGAGAAAGCCCTTCTCTAGGCTGGACTAACTCATAAGTGCTTCAAGAAGTGGGTGAGTACCACATCTTACTTTGTGTTCTCAGTACTTAGCATAATGCCCTGTGCTCAGCACAACTTAATAAATCTTTGTTGAAATGAAATTAAGTGGTCCTGGGCAGACAGACAGGAAGCCTGAAACATTGGAACAAATCATGTCTTTGAAGTCAAAGGAGCTAGGTTCAAAGTCAAAGGAGCTGGGTTTAACGTGAAAGGAGCCTGAGTCACATAATACCTTGGTGATTTTGTGCATGTTAATTATATTTTCCGTACTTCAGTTTGTTCATCTGCAAAACTAGGGGATTGGATTAGATGCTTCTATTGTCCTTTCCAGCTCTAAATTTCTCATTGTATAACTTCTGGGGTAACACCATTGACCTTCTTTCTCACCTGTCATTTGACAGTAGGTAATATAAGCTGTTGCTGATTTCATTATCTCTTTTACCTGTTTGATAAAGAATGAGATGACAAAGAAGAAAAAAAATAGGTTGGTAATTTAAACCTTTTTCTTTTTTGGCAATTCTATTTATTCAGTTTGGGAGGGACATTGATCTGTAAGTCTAACACATCAACTATATTGGTTCTTTTTTTTTTTTTAGTTTTGCAGGGGGGAAGGCAGGGCAATTGGGGTTAAATGACTTGCCCAATGTCACACAGCTAGTAAGTGTTAAGTGTCTGAGGCTGGATTTGAACTCAGGTCCTCCTGATTTCAGGGCCAGTGCTTTATTCACTGTGCCACCTCACCACCCCAACTACATTGGTTCTTTACATCAGTTGCTTCTAATAACTGTAGTAGGAGATGGGGAGAGGTCAAACTGGAATAATCTCATGTGGGATGAAAGCAACTGATTGAAACAACTATAACGTTTGTGAGGAATTAGACAAACTGATTGTACAGAGGATTTTTTAATGCCTTAGTTCTAATTTCATCAGACCCGTAATACTCTGTCTCCATCAAACTAATATTTCCTACAGAGGAACATAATTATCTGATATTTGAATGGGAGACAGTATTGTTCAAATGACACTTTCATTTATCTCCTATGAAAAGATTTGTTAGTGGAAGTTTATTTTATTATTTGTAAAACAAATGCATCTGGATAATTAATTGCACAAATGTTTCCTCTGTTTCCTTTCAAACTGCCACCAGATGGCAATATTTCAGAACAGTTTTAGGTTTGGAAGGGGAATTATTTTGCAAGCAGATAATTCATAAGCATTCTGTTGCTTAAGAAATGAGGCTAGTATATTGTGTAAAATAATAAGTACTTCAGAGCTTGAGATTTTACATATATACACATACATACACAATACATATATGTATATACGTATTGTGTATGTATGTATGTATGCATATATTTTATACACATATATACATGATGTGCAGGTAAGAATGGCAATGTTGGAAATGCTTTCCTGCATCAATGCATTATTCATTTGGACTTTAAAAGTCTCCAAGGGAATACAATTGAAAATAAGTAATTTTTGATATGTAATGACCAAAAACAATAGTTAGAAAATGTCAATTTTCTGCTTTCCTTATGATCTTGCTGTGGATTCATATAGGCATATCCTGGTAAATATTTAAAAACTGGTATACACATATGTATACACACATATACACATACATAGGATATACTTTTAAGTCTAATGTTAATAACACTTTCTCCATTACTTTCTTAAGAGTTTGACAACTTTCAAGATGTAAAAGCTCACAATAAAAATATAACAATCAACTCTTTTGATCTGGCTCCAGCATACCATTCTGTGAAGCAATTGAAGTTGTGATAAAAAGTGACTAAAATGTCTATACCTTTTGACCCAGGCAAATATCCCAAGAAGGTAGTAATCAGAAAGAAATGTACCATGAAAACTAATATATTCATAGCAGCACTTTTTGTGGGACCAAAGAATTGGAAACAGAATAGATGCTCATCAATACAGGAATGGCTAAAGAAGTGATAGCATATGAATATAATTGAATATTATTGTGCTTCAAGAAATGACAAGCATGATGGATACAAAGAAGCATGGAAAGATTTAAATGAACTGAGTTAGGTGAAGTAAGAAGAACCAGGACAATATATACAATGACCATTAAAATGTAAATTGAAAGAACCACAAAAAAAAAAGGAAATTAAACACTGACTAATGATAATGATTAATTTTGACCCCAGAGAAGAGTTGAGAAAATGCACCTCTCATCCTTTACACAGGTGGCCAGCTATAGGTGTGAAATATCACATATTACATATTACCAATTACATATAATATTACATATACTGGTAGATACAGATGATGTGCCCAGGCTGATGTTTGTTGATTTTTCTGAGCTGCCTTTTTCCTCCCTTTCTTTTAAAGTCTTTGTTGCAAGGAATTGTTCCCTTATAGGTCAGGGAAAGGGGATATATTTAGAAATCAATGTAAGATTTGTCAAAAAAAAATCAACGAGAAGAAAAAAAGATTAAAAAGAGAGAAAATATCATGGTACTGGCATCTAAAAGACAGTTTCAAGATGTTGCAAGATGAAATGGTAAGAAATGTGATTTTGAGAAATAAACATTGAAATGAGAAGCAGCATGGCATAGTGAATAAAAAGTTGGCTTTAGAGATGGGAAGATTTGAGTCCAAGTCTCCCATCTTACATATTCAATTCAATAAACATTAATCAAGTGCCCATTATATTCCAGACACTATACTAAGTGCTGTGTGACTCAGGGAAAAATCACATAACCTCTCAATATTCTATGCAACTTTCAAAGAGTAAACATTGCAGAGAAGGTGACTTATCTACCACAGTGGGGAAAGCTTACTCACCTGGGAATTCTCCATACTAGCAATATCTCTGGTTTAGTCCCATTCCTAGCCCTAAAAGCTGAAACATTTTCCAAATGACGTGG
Source organism: Pseudochirops corinnae (assembly GCA_028646515.1). Classification (NCBI taxonomy): domain Eukaryota; kingdom Metazoa; phylum Chordata; class Mammalia; order Diprotodontia; family Pseudocheiridae; genus Pseudochirops; species Pseudochirops corinnae. Next base: position 18,517 of record JAQQSV010002606.1, on the reverse strand, counting down.
TACAGGAGTAAACAGAGGAACTCTGGAATCATAGGACTCAGGTTCCAATCCTACCTCAAAAGTGGTGACAAGCAGGTGTTGGGCAGTTACCAATTGATTAATCTGCTCAGCTGTGAGTAGGCTACTCTTTTAAGATTACTATAATGTGTGTTTTTCAGAAGTATCCTCTCCCCTTACCCTCAGGAAAGTTGACTATAGAGAATTCCATATGAAGAGGAAATTGGAGATCCTGAGATAAAAGAATTATTACTTTGAAAATGCTTTATTTCGGGGGCTCACTTTGAGAAGAGTTGTGTGATTTGGCCAGACGAGACTCTGGGAAGCTGTTGAGCCCCTCTCCCCCCCCCTTCTCCCTGGCTTTGAGAAACCCAGATGTTGGTGCTTCCCTCTCTGGTAACTGAATAGGTAATGGTCAGGCGCTGGAAGCCGTCTGCTGATCCGTTTTTTCTGTAACTTGTGTTTGCATTCTCTCACGTTCAGGGTGCTGACTTTTCCCCCTGAACTAGGTAAATGATCTATGTTTGATTAAAGTGAGATTGTTAACTCCCCCCCCCACCAAAAAAAAAAGAAAATGCTTTATTTCTTTTTTAATGTTTTTAAACTTTTAAAAAATATGACTTTTTAAAAGGTTAAACTTGACAAACATCATCAAACACACCCATTTCCATGTACAAAGAGAAATAGGATTTATATGAAACAACGAATCTATATTAGGTACAGCATATTTTTAAAAATACATATGAAATTTAACCCAGTAGTACCAACACTGCACTGTTGTCTGTATCCCTTTCTAAACTTTCTTCAGAATGCTTTATTCCAATTTTGAAAGTCAGTTTGGATATCATAGTCACTGATACATACTGAATACATGAATCATACTGGGTGCCCTATACCTAATCAGAGATGAGTCATTTGGTGGTCAAAATATAAACCTTCTATATCCTAGTCCTTCCTTCCTTCTTTCCTTCCTTCCTTCCTTCCTTCCTTCCTTCCTTCCTTCCTTCCTTCCTTCCATCTGACAGCTTTTAAAAAAAATATTGGGAATGGGAAGGAAGTGTAGGGGGTTCTGTTGAGCGTTATCTCTGAGGGGTCTGCCATGGGTGTGAATCCAGGCCAAGGACCCCCTTGAGCCTGTTTCTACCTGCTTGGGCCCAGTATCTCAGAATATTGGCTCACCACCCTCTGTTCATCCTCCCTCTGTGCCAAGGGAGGCTCGGAACATTCTGACAGTTCCTGAAACCCTGGCTTGAGTGATGTAGATAAAGTAGTGATGCATGAGATAAGTAAGCAGGGAAGTGTCCCAAGGGAATGGCCTCCTAAAGGTTGCAAGCTAGGCACTTCTTGTAATAAATTATGTGAAGTTTCCCATGAGAAATATATGACGTAAATGCTTTAGCTATAGTATATAAACTGGGACCCTCAGATGCTTATTTGAGATTTGATTTGGCGTCCATGCAATAAACGTATGAATGCTTCAAATTTCCACCTGGCCCATACTTCCATGCTTTGGTTAGTGCTGTGAGCACAGGCAGCAGGGAAGCAGTCCTGTCCCAGGTATTCTACTCTTATTTTCCCTCAGTCCTTCAAATATCAGACTGTCTTCCTTAGAGAAAATTCCTGACCTGGGCCTGATCAAATGCAAAGACATTCCTTCCAATTCCTTCCTTCCCTGATTTTTTTCCAACACCCAGGGCAAATTATGATAAAATGAACATCAAGGTTAGCTTTGAAGGTAGGCGGGAGTCCCAGATGATTTTCTTCAGTGATAACTGTGGGTTTTATGAGTTGATTTAAGGTGAAGCTTTGGGGCTTTTATCAGCCCCAGCTGACTTACAAAGCCAATTCCTTCTTCCTTGGTACTGTCTATCCCATCATCCCCCAGATTTCATTAGGTATGGTCTATATCTGTCACTAATCTTACTCTTTCTCTGTCTTTCCTGCCCCCATGTAGCCTCTCTGAGACAGGAATCAGCCCTTTCCTCCTCATGTTATTCCCCATAACATTTGCTGCTGTTTGTCCTTCATTCTCAAAGAGGATCATGACATCAGGAAGGTGATGCCATGGCCTACAAGTGAATTGGATTTGAGGGAAAGCTGTGCAAAGTCACCAGCCTCAGTTTCAACTCCAGAGCTGGTCCAGTGACCAGATATAGAGCAGAACAACTGGAGATGGCCCAGGATGCAGTGAGGAACATTGGCCTTTTCAAGCTAAGGTCTTTAACAGGTCCTAGTTTGACTAAGACCAATAACATTTAATAATAATAGCTCATAATTATATAGTATTTTAATATTTACAAAATACTTTCATCACAACAATGGCATAGAGATAGATAGAACAAGCACCCCAATTTATGAATGAAGAAACTAGAGATCAGGAACTATTGTCCACAGTCACCCAGCTGGTAAGCACTGAAATAAATTTGATTCCAAGTCCTCTGATTCTGGATCCTATGCTCTTTCCACTTTAGATCAAATGACTGTCCTCCTGAAATACTTAGTACACAATACTCAAATGGATCTTTGATGGTTTTGAATGAATGTTCTCATTAATGTCTATCATGTTCATTCTTGCTTGTCTATCCTGTACAGCTTTTCTCCATGCTCTCTCATTAGCTCACATCTGAGAGTCCACCAAATATGTTGGAGGCCTTCCTTGTCTTCTCTTGGCAAGAAGGATGCCAGGGGAGCACTCAGGTTATCCACCTCTAAGCACCCCTACTTATGCTACAAGTCCATATTGTTTTCCTAGAATCCATTTTCTTACTGAACTGTGCACAGTAGGGCCATGACAAATGCTGGTTCACTACCTGTAGTCTTTCATAAGTATCAATGACAACAGGCCACATCAATTGTTTCTATAGAAAATATTTTTTTTAACCCAAACTTGAGCTTTTATCAATATAAAGAGCTCCTGGGGAGGAAATTCTATCACCAAAGTTGATAAATACCTTCTTTATAACTTAGATTCTCAGAGAGTTGCCTTAGGCATGATTTGAAGGCTATGCTACCTGAGAAAACATCTCCAGTCCTCCAGAAAAGGGAATTCCTAAAGCTTTGTTACCCCCTTTGCACACGTATTTTAACCTTGAGCCCACTTTCTCTAGGACTTTATATGCTTGTGGGAGAGTATGTCACAGACTTTTGAAGAGTTCTTTTGCAACAACTATATTGCATAGCGAACCTCTGCTTCAAAAAGTCTCGCTGGTTAATCAACTGGTAATAATGGGGGTTAGTGCACAAGTAGGGGCTTGTGATCAATAGAATTTATAAAGCTGCCCCTCACTTCAGTTCGTAACTTTAGAACCTTGGGGGCACTTACTAATCAACTTTTCTGGAGACCCAGTGTGCCAGTAGGAAGGTGATTTGGAATAGTAGCTCCATATCGTATTTATACTTGTAAACCCAGAAATCACAAATGATAATTAAGGGGTCCAAATTCTCATCCTGGCCATTTTGTAATTAATCTTTTTTTTTTTTTTACTTATACAACCATTCAGAGCTGTACCTGCCATAAGGATATTGGAGCTGTGACCCAAGCTACCTACCAACATGAGGACAATGTACTTTCTCTGTAGAAGGATCTGTTGCTATGGCAACTGTAACCCCCAGAGGTTGCTTTACATTTTCTATCAGTTCTATCAGTTTTGCAGGGCATTTGCAGCTTCCAACCATTCCTCCTAAGGTTTCCATTTCTATGAGCCCTCTAACATACAATCTTCCTTTGGCATGACAAGTCAAGTAACCTCCCTAGGCCTCAGTTTCCTTATCTGCAAAATGAGAGTTTTGAACTAGATGGCTTCAGAGGTCCTTTCCAGGTCTAAATTTATGATCCTATGATCTCTCTCAACCTTAATTCAAGGAGCCAAGACTTGGACTACTCCCAGGTTGATTATCCCCCAAATCTGACTCCTCCTCACTCCCACCTCACCTTAGAGTGTTAGCTGGTTCAGTTCTCTCATCTTCCTTTAAAATCCTCAGCCCTCTTCTTAAAGTTCTTCTCTGGTGCCTCATATGGTGTCCAGATTATACTGTATAATTTCAGAGATGAAAAGGATCTCAGAGCCCATGTAGTTCAACATGTATCTGAATAAGAATCCCCCTACAACATCTCCAACAAATGGTCATCAAGCCTTTGCTTGAAAAGCATCACCGAAAGGACCTCAATACCTCTAAGAGCTTTCTTTCCTCAAACTTGGCTTGGTTTCTCTATACCTAATGTTCCTTATTTTGCCATCTGGGGCCAAATAGGTAGAATCTGATCCAACCTAATGGACCTTCATCCTAGGTCTTTTCAGTTAGAAACTGTGTGAACCCAGACAAGTCATTTGATCTCTCAGTCTCATTTTCCATATTTTTAAAATAAGAAAATATAGAATAAAAGAAATCATGTGAAAAAATGGAATAATGGACTGCATTTTGAGTCAATCAATAAGTATTAGTAAGTGCCTACTATCTGTCAGGCACTGTGATAGGTGCTGGAGGTACAAAGACAAAAACGAAAAAGGCCCTGCTTTCAAGGAGCTTGCATGCTACAGTCTTGGGGGGGGGGGGGATGTGAATTAGATAGCTAGCTAGACAGACAGATAGATAGATAGACAGATAGACAGACAGATAAATAGACAGACAGACATATAGATAGATAGACAGATAGACAGATATCTAAATTACATAGATAGATAGATTAGATAAATAGATAGCTAGATAGCTAGATAGATAGTATATACAAAATGAACACCAAGAGGTTAGGGAGAGTGGGCACAATAACTGAGATCAGAAAAGGCTTCATATGAAAGGTGGCATTTGGTTTCAGGCTCCAGCTCTGATGCTTATTGTGTGACATTGGTCAGGTCCCCATTCCTCCCCACCAACTTCAACTGTTTTGCTTCAGTTGAAAATATTCCTACTCATAGCTCTGTAACCAACTACTTTTTCCCTTCTGCCATGTGGACACCAGTATGTTTCCTTATGCTTCTCATTACTTCATTTTCCCTCATTGGTATAATATATAGTCTTTAATTTTGCATACTTAAAATCACATTATTCATAAAAGCAACTTCAGTGGAATATATGCCTGGCCTTCCTTTTGACTTTTGTCCCAAGCTAGCTTTGGAATTTGGGGAGATCTCCTAGTAATGTTTTGTTTGGGAAACTCATCCCTTATAGCTCTAAAATTCAGTGATTCTCAGTCATTTTTATTTATCTCATAAATCCTTCTGAGCTCCAAGACACACATAAGCATGCTATGTTGATTTGAAGGCTTGACTGAAAATTGGAATTGGTCTCCACCGACTCCTGTGAAATGAGGGGACTTCCCTTGATGACTCATTATAAATGTGAACTTTGAGTGTAATGTCACTCAAATTCACTATACTCCTATGTTTTTTATACTGTTGATTATTTTCATATCTTCCCCTGATGCCTTAAAACATTCTTTAAAGTGTCCTTTGTAAAAGCCGAATTCTCTCTGGTCTCCTACTGCTATGTGAATCACTGTGATTACCAAAAAAAAAAAAAAAAGAATTTGGCATATATTTTTGAACTTTTGAATCCTATTTGTCTTTTAAGTCAGGGGTTTTTGTGCATCTGCTTTGAAACAACCCCGTATTTTCTGCTCCATTCTGTAGTTTTTCTTAGGTCAAATTTTCTCTGGCTTTAGATTTTTTTTCTCCTGATGAAAGTTTCATGATTTCTCTTTCATGAAAGTCTTACATGACAGTAGATTGGGGAGAAGCTTTCAAAAAAGTAACTTGCAGTCTGGAAATACCCTTTGAGTCCCTGCCTGGGGAGCTTATACAGTCTTTCTGAATTTCATGACAACAGGTAATAAATCAGTAAATCTTCTTTAATAACCACATAGCTGGGCTTCATGGTGCATGGTACAGTTTAATTGGTCCCCCTGCCTCAAGTGTCTCTTCATTCCAGGCCATCTTACATTTTGTTACCAAAATGATTTTCTTTAAGTGGAAATCTGACCATGTCAAACTCCCCTAATCAATTAACTCTAGTGCCTTCCCATTCCCTTCTAGCATAAAATAAAAACCCCTCTGGTCAGCTTTGAAAGCTCTTTCCAACCTTGCTCCAGGCTCACTGTACTTAACTCCTCTTTCTGCACTTTTGTGGTCCAGCCAAATCGGTTTTCTGTCTTTTCCCCACACATAACATGCATCAGTCATCTCCATGTCTTTGGACCTATGATATTAATAATGTACTCCTTCATCACCTTCACTTCATGGAATCTTTCTCTTCCTTCAAAATAAGACTTGAACATGACCATTTATATGAAATCTTTTCTCAGTCCTTTCTCCCCACGCTTTACTTTTGATACTGGAAACCTACATAGGAGTTAACCAAACCAAGATAACTTGGTTATCTGTAAGTCAAGGCTACCAACCACATTTTTTTAAAGTCTAGTCTGATTCTAATAGGATCATATGGATATCCTCTAACAGTTAAACATTGTCTCAGTTTTGATTGTTGTAAAATTCTGCTTGTAGATTTTATTGTAAAAGTGTTTTATTGTATTTTTCTTAACTTCTCAATCTTTTAAAAAGAGTCTGCAAGATTCTGCTTTGAGGCCCAATAGTGGGTGAGGTGTATGGGAAGTTTGCATTGCTATTGCTTAGGCTTGTGTTTTGTGGAAAAGCAGATGATTTCGATCTCCCCTGCTGCCAATCTAGCATCTTTAAGTAACACTAAAATTCCATATTAGGAAACACAGCTCTTTAGGGTTGGAGGTAACTACTGAATTACAGGCCTGGTTTATAGCTAGAGCCTCTTGTTTGTAAATTCTCAGATGAAATATTAAAGAAAACAAGAAACATGTGTCATTTTGAAAACCATTCCTTGAACCACTCCAAAGCTGAACAAAAAGCATCTTGTTTGGAAAAATATCTTAGGAATAGCATGCCCACACAAATTTGTGAAGGCCCCTATTTTCTCAGTGTCATCTATTAAGTCTTTTGATTATTCAATCTAATGTATTGTTTTGGTGTATTGTTTTATATTATTCTCTGTAGTTTCAGGCCTGATTTTCTCATGTATGAAAATGCTGTTTCCCTCCAAAGATTGTCAGCTTTTTGAAGGCAGAGGACTTATTTTTTTGTAGCCTCTCTCCACCCTATCTCCTCCCTTGCTAACACAGAGCTAATTCCATAGTGAGTTCGCAATTAATACCTTGGAATGAAAAAAAAATAGTTCTCTCTGTCTTTATAATTGTCTGTTTCTGTCTCTCTTTCTCTCTCTCTTTATCTCTCTTTGTCTCTCCCTCTCTGTCTCTCTCTTAAAATAACATGGTCAGTGGTGAAAAGATGGTAATGAATGATATTTAGATCAGGGCCCTTCCCCAGAGGGAAAAAGGTGACAAGTGTAAAAAAAAAAAAAAAGCTGGAGTAGAATCAGGTTCATAGAGAGCTGTAAGGGACCTTAAAGGGTTTCTAGTCCAACCCCCTCTTTTTCCAGATCAATAAACTAAGGCCTAAGAAAGTCAAATAACTTGTACAAGGTCATACAGGTAGCAAGAAAGTATCAGAGATCAGGTTTGAACCTCCAGGTCTCCCATGGAGAGACAGTGTTTGTTTCACAGTCCTAGGGGAAATATGCTTATTCTTTTTTTTTTTTTAATTATTCTTATTTTCATTCCAAAATTCTCTCCCTCGCTCCACCCTCTTCTACATCCTCATCCATTGTGAAGGCAAGAAATGCAACACATTTTGCTCATATGAAGTCATGAAAAACATATTTCTGCATTATCCATGTTCAAAAAAAAAAGGATAAAAAGAAAGAGAATAATATTCTTCAGTATATACTCTGAGTTCATCATTTCTCTATCTGGAGATGAATAGCATGTTTTCTCATGAGTACTTTGAAACCATGGTTGACCATCGTGTTAATCAGTTGCTAAATCTTTCACAGTTGATTATCTTTACAATATTGCTGTTACTGTGTAATCTATTCTCATTTCTCCTCATTTCACTTTGCATTGGTTCATACAAATCTTCCCAGATTTTCCTGAAACCATTGCCTTAACAATTTCTTACAGCACAATAGATTCCATCAAGTCATATACCATAACTTGTTTAACATTCCTCAACTGATGGGCAGATGTCCAGTTTCCAATTCTTTGCCACCACAAAAAGAACTGCTATACATATCGTTGTACATATAGGTCCTTTTCTCACTTTTTTGATATGTTTGTGGTATCGAACTAATAGTGGTGTTACTGGGTCAAAGTTTAGGCACATTTCTGTGGATTTTGGGGTATAGTTTTAATATATATATAGTTTATAGTAAATATATTAATAATAAATATTATTATATTTATATATTATAATATTATATTTATATTTATATATTATATTATTTTTTATAATATTATTAAATATTATTTATATATTATAATATTATTAATATAATATAATATAATATTATATATTATAATAAATAATAAATATTAATATATTTATAGTTTACTTTCCAGACTGGTTTGACACGGCTCCACCAAAAGTGCATCAGTGTATCTATTTTCCCACATCCCCTCCCCCACCTGCCATTTTCCCTTTCTATCATCTTAGCCAATCTAACGATTGTGGGCGGGTACCTCAGAGTTTTTTTAAACTTGATTTTCTCTTATCATTAGCAATTTAGAATATTTTCTTTCATTTCTATTGATAGCTTAGATTTCTTTGGTATGCTTATACTTGATGGGTGCATTTATTATTTTTAAAATTTATTTTTAGTTTTCAACATTAATTTCCACAAGATTTTGAGTTACAAATTTTCTCCCCATCTTTCCCCTACCCCCACTTCAAGATAGCAAGCCTACTGACTACTCCAATCTGCTCTCTCTTATATCCTCCCCAATCCCCTCCCCCAACTTTCTTGTAGGGCAAGATGGATTTCTATACCCCAATGTCTACTTCCCAGTTGCATGTGAAAAAAAACATTAAAAATTTTTTTTAACATTTGTTTTTAAAACATTTATTTCCAGATTCTTTCCTTTCTTCCCTCCTCACCCAACCCCATTGAAAAGATAAGCAATTCAACATAGGTTGTACATGTATAGTTATGCAAAATGATTACATAGTAGTTATATTATGAAAGACTAACTATATTTCCCTCCATCCTATCCTGCCCCCCCCACTTACTCTATTTTCTACTTTGACTCTGTCACTTTTCAAATGTATGTGCTTCTAACTACCCTCTCCCCTAATCTGTCCTCCCTTCTATCATCCCCCCTCTTATCCCCTTCCTCCCTACTTTCCTGTAGGGTAAGATAACCAAATGAGAAGAGTCTTATGAGTTATGGTTATCATTTTTCCATGTAGGAATGTAAATAGTTCAACTTTAATAAATTCCTTATGATTTCTTTTTCCTGTTTACCTTCTCTTGCTTCTCTTTCTTCTTGGATTTGAAAGTCAAATTTTCTGTTCAGCTCTGGTTTTTTCCTCAAGAATGCTTGAAAGTCCTCTATCATATTTTTCCCTGAAGCATTATATTCATTTTTGCTGGGTAGGTGATTCTTGGTTTTATTCCTAGCTCCTTTGACCTCTGGATTATCATATTCCAAGCCCTTTTATCCCTTAATATAGAAGCTGCTAGATCTTGTGTTATCCTGATCATGTTTCCACAATACTCAAATTGTTTCTTCCTGGCAGCTTGTAATATTTTCTTCTTGACCTGGGAACTCTGGAATTTGGCTATGATATTCCTAGGAGTTTTCCTTTTGGGATCTTTTTCTAGAGGTGATAAGTGAATTTTTAAAATGTCTATTTTGCCCTCTGGTTCTAGAATAACAGGGCAATTTTCCTTGAGAATTTCTTGAAGGATAATTTCTAGGCTCTTTTTTTGATTATGGCTTTCAGGTAGCCCAATAATTTTTTAATTATCTCTCCTGGTTCTATTTTCCAGGTCAGTGGTTTTTCCACTGAGATATTTCACATTGTCTTCTGTGTTGTTGTTTTTTTTTTCATTTGTTTGGATCTGTTTTATAGTATCTTGATTTCTCATAAAGTCATTAGCTTCCAATTGTGCCAATCGAATTTTGAAGGAATTACTCTCTTCAGTGAGTTTTTGAAATTCCTTTTCCAACTGGGCAATTCAACTTTTTAAGGCATTCTTTTCCTCATTGACTTTTTGGGCCTCTTTTGACATTTGAGATAGTCTATTTTTTAAGATCTTATTTTCTTCAGCATTTTTTGGGACTCCTTTAGTAGGCTGTTGACTTGCTTTTCATGATTTTCTTGCATCATTCTGATTTCTCTTCCCAAGTTTTCCTCCACTTCTCTTATTGATTTTCAAAATCCTTCTTGAGTTCCTCCATGGCCTGTAACCAATTCATATTTTTCTTGGAAGTTTTTGATGCAGGAGTTTTGACTTTGTTGTCTTCTCATTCCATGTTTTGATCCTTTTTGTCCCCAAAAAAGGATTCTATCCCCATTTGTGCTTCCTCTGCTTGCTTATCTTGCCATTCAATTACTTGACTTTTGAGCTCTTTGACACAGTAGAACTCTGCTTCCAGAATGGAAAGAGCTATGTCCCAAATCACTGGAGTTTTTGCAAATGTTGTCAGAGGTCTGAGGAGTGTACCCTCTCTACAGACACCCCAAGCTCTGGACACTGGTGTTTCTCAACCCAGGGCCACCACCTAAGTCAGCAACCCAGATCCAAGCAGGTCAAAGCAAGAGTGATTACTCTCTGCATGGTCACTTGGTCTCCCTACTATCTGTAGGTCAGGAGTTTTGGAGGCAGACATGATGCAGCAGCTGCAGCCACTGCAACTTCTCCACCTCTTACCCAGTGGGCGGGGGGCTAGACTAAGCTCTTCCCCATTCCAACAAAGTTCCTGACTGACCTTTTACTTTGTTTTTGGCATTTATGGGTTAAGAAGTCTGGAAACTGCCACAGCTGCCAGTGATTAACTCTCCTGAAGTCTGCTCTGGCCAGTCTATGCCACTGATCGGGGACCAGAACCACATGGCTTATGCGAGACTGCACTCAGCTCCCAGTTTGGTGTGATAGACCCTTCCTGTCGGCTTGCCAGCCTGTCTTCTGCAGGAGATTTGTTTCTCTCTGTCACTTTGTGGATTATATAGCTCTAAAATTTGTTTAGAGTCATATTTTATAGGTATTGGAAGTTGTTCAAGCTGGAGCCAAGTGGAGTTCCTGTTTTTACTCCACCATCTTGGCCAATTGGTGCATTTATTAAGAGGCTCTAATTTCCTTTCTCTTGTTTAGTATAGAACCTCACAACTTCAAACAACAATATAGTTTGGATAGAGTCATATTTCCATTCTAAAAGTCTCTATAGTCTCACTTATAAGCTCTTCTAACTTCACAGAATGATAAAGCTCTCCTCTTGACATAGACTAACCTTTCTACTTTGTTGTTAGTCAGTTATTTCACTCATGTCTGATTCTTTCTGACTCCATTTGGGGTTTTCCTGGCAAAGATACTGGAGTGGTTTGCCATTTCCTTCTCCAACTCATTTTACAGATCAGGAAACTGAGGAAAACAGGGTCAAGTGACTTGCCCTGGGTCACACATTGTAAGCCATTGAATAGCTTCATTGTTCCAGCTCAGAAAGAGGCAGGGACTCAGGGGAGGATAATGAGGTAGAATACATGGGTCTTTTTGCACCCTCATATGTGAAGAGTTTAATCATTTGTACATCAATAAACTCTATAGTTAGATAAACTGTGTTTACGGTTTGGTCGCTGCTACTTGAAATCCTAAACCAGGCAAGCATAGATGAATGCTTTTGTAATAGGGTAAGAGTTTGACTAGTATAAAATGATATTAAAACTTTTATCTTTCAGATTTCATGGTTTTGCTTTCAGTTACTTTGAATTAATAATTGAGAAGTAGCAAAATAAAGTGGTAGGAATGCATACACATATAAATGATTAAATGTAGCCTCTTTGCAAAAAAAAAAATAAAATTATGTGTTTTTTTTTTTAATGCAGTGAAACACATAAAACAGAATCCTAGTAGAGGGAATGAAAACTAATCCCTTTAGTGATTTTGATTATATTACTGCTCTCTTTTGTATTCTTTTTATGATTTACTTGTGCATTGAATCAAGAAGAGCTAGACTACAATCTCCAGTGTGGAAATGGAGGGAGAAGCTATGTCAATACTTTCTAAATGCTTAGAGAATGCCACATCCATAATGCATCCATAATCCTTTCTCCATTCCAAAAGTCTCTATAGCCTCATTCACTTTATGAAATCTTCTAACTTCAAAGAATGATACATCTCTCTTCTTGACATAGACTAACCTTTCTACTTTGCTGTTACTGAGTCATGTTTTTCAGTCATTATTTCAGTCATGGTTGATTATTTGTGACTCCATTTGGGGTTTTCTTGGCAAAGATACTTGAGCAGTTTGCCATTTCTTTCTCCAGCTCATTTTACAGATCAGGAAACTGAGGTGAACAGGGTTAAGTGACTTGCTCAGGGTCACAGAGCTAGTAAGTATCTGAGGCCAGTTTTGAACTCAGGAAAATGAGTCTTCTTAACTTCAGGTCACCACTCTATCCAGTGGGCCACCCAGATGCTTTTTTACTTGATCACACCACTGCTAGCCTGTTTTCTGACCTTACCAATCATCCCCTTCTACAAGCTACCAATCTCTTTCCATTAATTTCCTTGCTACCTATGCATATAGGACTTCCAAAAAGTCTTGGCACAGTTTTTAATCTTTAATAACCTAAGCTATTATTGATATTAATATTATTGATATTAAGCGATTAAGCCTCAATAGCTTAAAACTTCACTAAGATGCTTGGAACACCTGTATGTTTATCTCTCCTATGCCACAAAGCATTTAGAAGATGCACTTTCACCTCTTGATTCTTCTAAGGATTGATATAATCAGTACAAAGTTATCCATAAGCAGAGGCATCTGAAAGACCCCAACATCTATACGGAATCTCTTTCCCACTGGAAAAGAGTTGCTTTCATTCAAGCTTCAAGTCCCACTTGAAGCAGAAGAGGAGTGGGTTACTTTCAGAGATTTTGTGTACAGCACTGCATTTCCTCATCTGGGACAGAACACTAGCAAACATCAAGGTTTGATGAAAATGTTGGGGAAATTCAGAATTTGTTAAAATGGAAAACAAGAACTCCACAGGATTTACTGGCAGGATAGTTCATCCATCTCTAAGAAAGTAACATTTAATTCCATCATAAGTAAAATACAGGCAAAGCTTAGAGAGATGCAGGATTCTTGACTCAGTAAGAAGGCAGATGAAATTTAGTTTTATGTTGATAGTAACAATCCAAAGAACTTTTATGATTTCCTGAAGACTATTTATGGGCCAAAGACTTATGATATATCTTGACTACTCAGTTTTGATGGAGCCACATTGATTAGTGATAAGGACATGATCATAGAGAAATGGGCTGAACACTTCCATAGTGTTCTTAATATACCATAATCAATCAATACTGAAGACACTGACCATTTACCTCAGTGGACTCACCCACCCCAAGGGCAATTTGCAGCTGTCTTGCCACAGGACAGAGGATCCTCAGAGCAGGGTAAGAGAAAATGCAGGGCCTGCAGCAGGGACAGCAGCTTCTCCTGGGGCTATCAGCCCACAGCATGGATGTTTAAAAATTACATACCCAAACTTCCAGAAGTCAAGATAGTGGAATAAAACCTAGTTGCTCTGATACCCCTCCCTGACCCAGAAAACCCAGAGATAAATATCCCAACCAGAGTAAAATCCTGAATTAGTGGAAACAGCCTCAGGCTTGGGAGTCACTGAGGAAGGGGGAAGTGAGGAAGTACAGAGTCTAAGCCAAGGAGGGTGAAGCCAGCAAGCACTAACAAGACAAGCCCAGGTGTGCCTTAACACCACCAGCTGAATCAGCAGACAGCAGCCCTGCTTGCCTCCAGCTACTGAACCTGCCCAAGCTATAACCCAGAGACACAGATGTGGAAACCTGAAGTGGCCAAACCACTCCTCCCCCACAGGTTACTCTGTGATTCTCAGGATAATTCAAGGGAAACACCAAGAGTCCTGGCCTTGACCTCAGTCTAGATACTCAGAGGCTACAGCTCAAAAAATTAACAACCAAACCCTTACCTCCCAGCCTGAGAAGCTCAATACTTCTGCACCCCAGAAGCAGATATCCACTCTAAAAATCCAGGACATAGGCAATCACAATGGGGAAGAAAGAACCTGTGAAATCTGAACCATAAAATCTTTTTATAGTGAGCAAGAGCAACCAAATTCAGAGGACAACATGGACTCTATACTCACACTGGAGACCACAGAAGGGAATGTGAATTGGTCTCCAGCCCAAAAAGCATTCTTGGAGGAGCTCAAGAGGGATTTTAAAAACCAAATTAGAGAGGTTGGAGATAAATTTAAATCTACAGTGACCAAACTGGAAAAAAATCTCATCGAAGAAAACAAATCTTTAAAAAGTAAAATTGGAGAGCTAGGACCAGAGGTCCAAAATCTAACTGGAGAAAATACCTTCTTAAAAATGAAAACTGAACATATGGAAAAGGAGCTTGAAAAACTAATTGAGGAAAATAATTCACTAAAAATTAGAATCAGTCAAATTGAAGCTAAGGACTTTATGATGTAGCAAGTTAGTCAAACAAAACATAAAGATTGAAAAATTAGAAGAAAGTGCAAAATATCTCACTGGAAAAAACAACTGACCTGGAAAACAGACCCAGGACAGATAACCTAAGAATTATCAGCCTACCAGAAAGCCATGACAAAAAAAGCAGCCTGGACAGCATCCTCCAAGAGATTGTCAAAGAAAACTGTCCTGAGGTCCTAGAATCAGAAGGGAAAATAGTTATTGAGAGAATTCACCAATCTCCTCCTGAAAGAGATCTCAAATTGAAAACTCCAAGAAATACAATAGCCAAATTCCAGAGCTACATGGTTGAGGAGAAAATATTGCATGCAGCTAAAAAGAAACAATTCAAATATCATAGAACTACAATCAGGATTACACAGGACTTAGCAGTTTCTACGTTAAAAGACTAGAGGGATTGGAACTTGATATTTTGTAAAGCAAAAGAGCTAGGACTGCAACCAAGGATCAACTACCCAGCAAAACTGAGCATAATCTTTCAGGCAAGGAGATGGAAATTTAATGAAAAAGCCAGAGCTCGATGGAAAAATCAATCTCCAATTACAAGACCCAAGAAAGACATAAAAAGGTAAACAAGGAAAACACACACTCACACATACACATACACGCACAGATGCACACACATGCACATAACTTGGGACTCAATAAGAGCAAACCTGTTTACATCCCTATACGAGAAGTGGATGCCTGTCAATATTGAAATTTGTGTAATTATTGCGACAGTTAAAAAGGATGTACATAGATAGAGAGTGTGGGTATAAGTAAACTAATCTCAAGATTAAAAAAAACCTTATTAAGGGGAAAAAAAGAGTGTAATGGGAGAAAAGGAAAGGATGAGGCAGAAAATGGTAAATTATGCCACATGAAGAGGTATAAAAACATACTAAAGTGGAGGGGAAGGAAAGACTGACATAAGCATCACATGAACGTTATTCTCATGGGTTTTGATTCAAAGAGGGATCAAGATAATCAGTTAAGTTTAGATCATAACATTAATAGACACAAAAACTCATAACAATAGAGGGAAAAGAGGTAGAAGAACACTGTACAAAATTTACTAGCATTGGTTTGGATTCAAGGAGGAAATAACATATTCCATTAAGAATAAAAATCTATTGTGCCCTATAGGCAGTAAGAGGGATAAGGGGAGTGTAAGAAGGGGGAGGGTGGTTAGAAGGGGGGGCAAGAGTAGTAAGGGGAAAGGATAGGTAAAGGGAGGAGACACAGGGAGGGAATACTGAGGGAGGTGATGGTCAAAAGGAAAACTCTTAAGGAGGGAAAGGGAAAAGGAAGATACAAAAATATAAACAGGGGAGAGAATAGGATGGAGGGAAAGTCACAGATAATAATCATAATTGTGAATGTGAATGGGATGAACTCTCCCATAAAACAGAGGCAGATAGCAGAATGGATTAAAAACCACAATCCTACAATATGTTGTCTAGAAGAAACACATTTGAAACAAGGGGATATGCACAGGGTAAATGGAAAAAAAGATGGAGTAGAATATATTATGCTTCAGCGAAAGTAAAAAAAGCAGAGGTAGCAATCCTTATCTCAGATAAAGCAAAAGCAAAAATAGATCTAATTAAAAGAGATAAGGAAGGAAACTACATCCTGCTAAAAGACACCATCAAGAATGACACAATATCATTACTTAACATATATGCACCAAGCAGTTTAGCATCCAAATTCCTAGAGGAAAAGTTAAGGGAATTAGCAGAAGAAATAGATAGCAAAACTATACTGGTGGGGAACCTCAATCTTCCCCTCTCTGAACTTGATAAATCTAACCTCAAAATAAACAAAAAAGAAGGTAAGGAGGCAAATAGAATTTTAGAGAGGCTAGACATGATAGATCTCTGGAGAAAACTGAATGGGGATAAAAAGGAATATACCTTCTTCTCAGTGGTATGTGGCACGTACACAAAACTCGATCATGTATTAGAGCATAAAAAACTCACAATTCAGTGCAGAAAGGCAGAAATATCAAATGAATCATTCTCAGATCATGATGCAATAAAAATCATATACAATACAGGGCCATGGAAAGATAGACAAAAAACTAATTGGAAACTAAATAATTTAATCCTAAAGAATGAGTGGGTCCAATAAGAAGTTATAGAAACAATCAGTAACTTTATTTGAGAGAATGACAATAATGAGACATCATACCAAAACTTGTGAGATGCAGCAAAGGCAGTTCTTAGGGAAAGTTTTATATCCCTGAATGCATACATAAAAAAAAAAAAATAGAGAAAATGGTGGTCAATGAATTGGGCATGCAATTGAAAAAACTAGAAAAAGAACAAATTGAAAATCCCCAATTAAATACTAAATGAGAAATAATGAAAACCAAAGGAGAGATTATTAAAATTGAAATTAAGAAAACGATTGAACTTATAAATAAATCTAAGAGCTAGTTTTATGAAAAAAACCAATAAAATTGCTAGATCTTTATTCAATATGATAAAAAAAAGAAAGAAGAAAACCAAATTTTGAGTATTAAAAATGAAAAGGGTGAATGTACCTCCAATGAAGAGGAAATTAAAGCAATAATTAGGAATTATTTTGCCCAATTGTATGCACATAAATTTGACAATCTTAGTGAAATGGATGAATATTTACAAAAATATAACTTGCCCAAATTAACTGAAGAGGAATTAAATTACTTAAATAACCCCATCTCAGAAAAAGAAATTGATCAAGCCATCAGTGAACTCCCTAGGAAAAAATCCCCAGGGCCAGAAGGATTTACTAGTGAATTCTATCGAACATTTAAATATCAATTGATCCCAGTATTCTACAAACTTTTTGGGAAAATTGGTGAAGAAGGAGTCCTACCAAATTCTTTTTATGACACAAATATGGTACTGATACCTAAATCAGGGAGAGATAAAACAGAGAAAGAAAATTACAGACCAATCTCCCTCATGAATATAGTTGCAAAAATTTTAAATAAAATATTAGCAAAAAGCAACTTATTGCAAAAGTAATACATTTTGATCAGATAGGAATTATTCTAGGAATGCAAGGATGGTTCAATATTAACCAAAATCACCAGTATCATTGATCATATGAACAATGCAACTAACAGAAACCATATGATTATCTCGATTGATGGAGAAAAAGCCTTTGAGAAAATGCAACATCTATTCCTATTAAAAACATTAGAAAGCATAGGAATAAATTGAGTTTTCCTTAGAATAATAGGTGACATCTATTTAAAGCCATCAGCAAGTATTATATGCAATGGGGAAAAACTAGAAGCATTTCCAATAAGATCAGGGGTGAAACGAGGATGTCCACTATCACCCTTCTTATTCAATCTAGTACTAGAAATGTTAGCAGTAGCAATTAGAGAAGAAAAAGAAATCAAAGGAATCAAATTAGGCAAAGAAGAGACTAAGCTATCACTCTTTGCAGATGATATGATGATATACTTGGAGAATCCTATAGAATCGAGTAAAAAACTTCTTGAGACAAATAAATTTAGCAAAGTTGCAGGATATAAAATAAACCCATATAAATCCTCAGTATTTCTATGTATTTCTAATGAAGTCCAACAGCAAGAGATAGTAAGAGAAATCCCATTTAAAGTTTCTGTAGACATTATAAAATATTTGGGAATCTACCTGCCAAAACAAACCCAGGACCCACATAAACACAACTACAAAACACTTTTCACACAAATAAAATCAGATCTAACTAACTGGAAAAACATCAATTGCTCATGTCTGGGTAGAGCTAATATAATAAAAATGACAATTTTACCTAAATTAAATTATATATTTCATGCCATACCAATCAATCTACCAAAAAATTACTTTATAGAACTAGAAAAAATAGTGAGAAAATTCACTGAAGAACAAAAGGTCCAGAATATCAAGGAAAT
>JAQQSV010002605.1:11596-24532 GCA_028646515.1 Pseudochirops corinnae | reverse complement strand
TATTATCTCTCCTTGTACCCATCATTAAACATAAGTCTCTGGAATTAAATGTCTTTGTTAACTATAAATTACATTTTATAGTTACATTAATATAAGATCTAAGTATATTTTGGTAGACTAACTTTCAGATATTTTATTAATATTTTAGTTAATTTGAATGGAAGTTCTTTTTTTTTAAATGGCCTCCTATTGATAAGTATCAACATTGATATGTACATGTAAAAGCTCACGCTGTTGCTGTTGTTTTTACCTTATTTTATAAGCTGCTACACCATTCAAATTATTCATTGTTATTATTTTTCTCTCATTGAAATCTAGGTTTTTCTAAGCAAGCCATTATATCTTATGTACTTAGAGATAGTTACATCTCTTTTTTTGCTTTTTTTTTGGAGGGGGGAGGGCAAGGCAATTGGGATTAAGTGGCTTGTCCAAGGCGACATGGCTAGTAAGTGTTAAGTGTCTGAGGCCGTATTTGAACTCAGGTCCTCCTGACTCCAGGGCTGGTGCTCTATCACTGTGCCACCTAGCCGCCCCTACATCTTTTTTTTTTTTAATTCACTTACTCTTTCAATTGGTGGTCAGGGAAGCCTTACTCATAAAACAAGCATTTCTATGAATACGTCACATATTAGTGGCAACAACGGACATCCTTACCTTATTCATAATTTTACTGGAAAGGCTTGCTATATTTCACTATTACAAAAAACATTGCTCTTTTTTTAAAAAGAAAAGAAACTATTTACTATGATAAGAAAAGATGTATTTAATCCTATGTTTTTAAACATAGGTGGTTGCTATAATTTTAGAATGCTCTTTTGCATTTTTTGTTTATCCTATGATTTTTTAAAATAATAGTTTCCATTAGGCTTATAGTTTTCCTGACTTTGAGTCACCCTTAACCTCCTGGTATGAGTTCAGCTTGGCCACTGTGGCTTTTAAAAATATTGTTTTTTTATATTATTCAATACTTTATATTAATATTCATGAGTGATGTTTGCTATAGTTTCCTTTCTCTGCCTTATCTTTCCCAATTTGGGTGTCAGAGGCATATGTAACTCACAAAAGAAAAGGTATCACCTATCTCTAGTTTTGAAAGAATTTCTGTAATATGGGATTGTATTGTTTCTTAAGTATTTGATAGACTGCTTTGTGATTCCTTCTGGGTCTGAGGCACTTTCTTATTTTTTAGCATATTACTTATACCTTCTTCAACTTTTTTTCTTAAATTGAGGTGCCTAGATTCTTTATTTTGGTGTCCATTAATTTGAGTATTTGTGTGTGTATATATACCTACTTTTGCTTATTTTTTTTATTGTATTTATCATTTCCATAGTCTTTGTTTTCAGTTTTACTTAAAAATTTGTAATTTTTTTTTGAAATTAAGGCAATCTATAACCAAAAGAAATCAATAAAAATTTTTAAGTTTGAAATTTGTTACCAAATTTTCAGTTTTTATAAGATAGATGATAATCATCAGATCCACTAGCCTAAAGGGTTATATCTAGTTTGACAGATGTTGTGTTCTGAATGGTGATCTCTCCAACACTATGTAGGCAGCCTCTGTTTCATTAGTGTCTCTAAATATGAATCACAAAATGAATGACTTCAGTATCTAGATTTCTTTTATTATATGAGTATACCTCCCCAACAAATCAAGGTGGTCTTGAAATGATTCCTTAGCCCCCATGAAAGTACCAATATATAGCTTCTTTATCTGAACATTGATCTTGATTGTCTTCTTATGGTCCATTTTCAACCATCTATCAATCAACAAATATTTATTAAGCCCCTACTAGGTGCCACAAATTAAACTAAGCACTAGATAGTAAAGAAAGGGCTAAAGACAGTCCCTGACTTTGAGTAGTATTCAGCCTGATGAGGGATATGATATGTAAAGAAATATTTACAAAACAAATTATATGCAAGATAAATAGGAAATAAACAGAGAAAAAGAACTAGAATTGAGGGTTCGGGGTGACTTCTTGCAAAAGATGGGTTTTTAATTTAAAATTAATGGAAGCCAAGGAGATCTGTAGTCAAAATTGAGGAGAGAGAACATTCCAGGCATGGGAGACAGCCAGAGTAAATGCCTGGAGCCAAGGGATGGAGATTCTTATACATGAAAGAACTAGAAGGTCAGTATTACTAGATCAGAGTATATGTCAGAGAGTAAGGTATAAGATAACTGGAAAAGTAGGAGGGGGATAGGTTATGAAAGGCTTTGAATGCCAAACAGAGCATTTGAAATTGAAGCTTGAAGTCATATGGATTCATTGGAATTTGCTGAGTAGTGGGTGATATTATCACTTGATGAGGACCTTTACTAGAGTGATGGCAGTGTCAGAGGAGAAAGGTGGTTTTCTTTAAGAAATACTGCAAAGGTGAAATCAATGGACCTTGAAACAGATTGCATATGAGGCATGATAATGAAACATTCATTTACCCAAGTCTTTTCTCAATGATTTTTACTGTCAATATGCATTATATGAATTCCAGAAAATTATTCTTCCTATGGGCCACTAGTTTTTCCTTCTCCTTATTCTAAATTTTGATCTCATAAACTTCAGAGATGATTTCCTAGTTCTAATATACAAGGATTTGGTACATTCCTGTGTTCCCCATATCCATTGCCTTCTGCTTTTATAATCATATAACATTCATCTCTTCAGACTGATAAATTTCAATCTGACAGTATACATATAATATTCCACATTCATAGTCCCATATGTCTCTAACAAATGATGGGGAATGCATTTCATCTTTTGTCCTCTGGAATCAGATTTATAATATATTTAATCTGACTTCAGAAGCCTTCTTTTAAAAAATGTTTTCATTGATATTTACATTTCCAACATCACCACAGTATCCCAAATATTGTTCCCTCTCCTGTTGCCCAAGAACCTTCTCATATGATAGATAGTATTTCTTTAGACAGGGAAAAAATGTCAGTGCCACTCATTGATACATTGAAAATGTCTGAAAACACATACAATGTGTTTTCACACACAATCCTTTGCTAAAGGAGTTGGTTGGGGATGTCTTCTCCTATGTCTTTGAGTCTCACTTGATTTTTATAATTTAGTTACATTTATTTTTGATATTTTCTGTGTCATTCTTTCCATTTACATTGTTGTAGTTACTATGTATGTATTTTCTTGGCTCTGCTTACTTCACTCTGTGTCAGTTCAGTTCATATAGATTTTTCCATGATTCTCAGTATTCATCATGTACATCATTATTATAGCACAAAAGTATTCCATTACTTTAGTGTACCACAATTTGCTTAGTTATCCCCAAGTTAATGGTCATCTACTCTGTTTCCAATTCTTAGCTGTCACAAAAAAAAAAAAGTTGATATATTTTGAAGTATGCAAGGACTTTTTTTTTTCTTATTTATGGCTTCTTTGGAATATAAGCCCAGTTTTGGAGTCTATAGTTCAAAGGATGTCCACACTTTAGTCATTTTATTTGCATAATTCCAAATTGCTTTCCAAAATGGTTACATCACTTCATAGCACCATTGACAATGTATTAGTGTACCTATCTTCCCACAATTCCTCCAACACTGAGTGTTATGCCTTTTTGGTCACATTTTCTCACTTTGCTGAGTGTGGGGTAAAAATTTAAGGTGACTGATTTCCACTCTTATCATTAGTGATTTGTAGCATTTTTTTTATGTGCTTACAAATACTTTGTAGTTCTCTTGAGAACCATTTGCTTTTGTCTTTTGTCCATTTATCTGTTGGGGAATAGCTGTTAGTCGTATATATTTATTAATTGTTTCTGTACCTTGGATCCCAAATCCTTATCAAAGCAATTTAATACAAAGGTTATTTCTCATTTAATCACTTCTCTTTTTACCTTAAATGTATTGATGTTATCTGTGTAAGGCTTTTCTGTTTCAAGTAATATTTTACATTTTGTGATTTTTTAAAATCTTCTATGATTGCCTCTATCTCTTGTTTGTTAGGTAGATAGATAGATAGATAGATAGATAGTATGATCTTTAATAGGATATATGTATGTATATATGTGTGTATGTGTGTGTGTGTATATATATATATATATATATATATAGAGAGAGAGAGAGAGAGAGAGAGAGAGAGTAATGTAAGGTGTTGATCAAAGCCTAATTCCTGCTAGACTTCTTTCTAGTTTTCGTACTAGTTTCATCAAATAGGACATTTTTCCCTAATTAATTTATTTTCCATTTTATCAAACATTGGTCCATTGAGTTCTATTGTTTCTGAATCTCTCTTGGCTAGTCTGTTCCATTTTTCTATCTCTATTCTTTAACTACTGCCAGATGATTTTGATTACTGTTGCTTTACTTTGAGGTCTTGATGTGCTATTCCCTTTTTGTCCTTATTTCTTTACATCATTTCCCTTGATATCCTAGATTTTTAATGGATTTTGTTATCATTTTATCAAGTTCTATAAAGTATCCCCTTAGTAATTTAATTGGTATAGCATCAAAAGTGTAAATTAATTTTGGTAGAGTTATTTTTATTATATTGGCATGCCCTAATCAGAAACACTGACTATGCCTCCAACTAGTTAGACGTTTACATATTTCTTTAAGGAGTGCTTTGTAATTGAATCTATTTAAGTCTTTTGCATTTTTTGGCAAGTTGGTTGCAAGATACATACACTTCGTTGTTATTTGGAATGTGGTTTCACTTTCTATTATTGCTTCTTGTGTTTTTTATTATTATATAGAAATTTTGTTTTTTGAGGATTTATTTTGTAGCCTGCAACTTTGCTAAAGTCATTAATTGTTTCAATTAGTGTTTTTTTGCTGATTTCATGGTGTTTTTTTTTTTAAGTAAACTATGTCATCAACCAACATGAATAGTTTTATCTCTTCTTTACTTATGGCTTCATTAATTCTTTTCTCTTGTCTTTTTGCTATTGTTAGCATTTTCAGAACTATATCAAATAATAGCAAGGGGAATAAACATCCATGCTTGCCTCCCATATTTATCAGAAAAGTTTCTAGTGCATCCCTATGACATACAATGCTTGCTATGGGTTTTAGATAGATGTTTTTGATTATATCAAAAAAAAAGTTCCCTCTATGTCTATACTTTTTATTATTGCTTGCTTGTTTGTTTTTAAGAAAAAATAGCATTGTATTCTTTTCAAAGACTTTTTCTATCTACTGAGATGATCATGTGGTTTTCGAGTTTCGGTTTTTAATATGACTAATTATGCTGATTGTTTTACTAATGTTGAACTATTCTTGTATCCCTGGTATAAAGCTCATTTGATCATAACGATCAATTGCTTGGATAAATAACTATAGTCTTTTTTATAGGAATTTGTTCAAGATTTTAAAAATCAATTTTAATTAATGATATTGGCCTATAATTTTCTTTTGGTGTTTTATCTTTCTCTGCTTTTGGTATTGACTGTATTTGACTCATAAAAAGATGCTGATAAGATGCTTTCTTTCTCAATTTTTGAGAATAATTGATAAAGTATGGATAGTAAGTGGGTTGTTTTTTTTTTTTTTGCTTTTTTGGAGGGATGAAGGCAGGGAAATTGGGGTTAAGTGACTTGTCCAAGGTCACATGGCTAGTAAGTGTTAAGTGTCTGATGCTAGATTTGAACTTAAGTCCTCTTGACTCCAGGGTGGAGGAGTCAGTTTTTCTAGTGCTCTCTTTGCTGTACTACCTAGCCACCTCCTAGTAAGTGGTATTTAAAATTTTAATAGAATTCTCTTGTGAATCTATCAGGTCAAAAAGTTGTCATTTCCCAGACCCACCCACACCCAAGTGACTTCTTTATAACTAGATCTATTTCCTTTTCTGAAATTGGATTATTTCAGACCTCTCTCTGGTCTTCTGATAGAGTATTTTACATTTTTGAAGACATTCCTACATTTCTTTTGTGTTTTCAGGGTTTTTTGCATATAACTATACTTAGTATGTTCTGATTAATTTTTTATTTCTTCTTGTTTTGCTGTAATTTCACCTTGCACGTTTTTAATTTTATTGGTTTGATGCTCTCTTCTGTTTTTAACCAGATCAACTAAGGGTTTATTATTTTTTTTAGTTTTTTTCAAAATACATTTTCAATTTTATTTGTCATGCTTGTGTTTTTGTTTCCAAGTTATCCATTTCCTCTCTAATGTTTAATGTCTCCTCTTTTGTACTTATTTCAGATTTGGTTTTTGTTGGTGTAAAAAAATTTTAATGCATGTTCAATAAAGTAATTCCCTTGTTTTCTCTATCTTGTTAATATTATATTATAAGGGTATGATTTTCCCTCTGGACTGTTTTAGCTACAACCCAGAAATTTTGGTATATTTTTTCATAATCACCACTTTCCTTTTCATAGTTAATACTTGTTTCTGTGATTTGTTCTTTGACTCACTCATTATTTAAGATTTCATTATTAAGTCTCCATTTGTTCTGTATCTTTTGTTTGTGATCTTGAACTGCCTTCTATTGTCATTACATTATGGTCTGTTAACTATTGCTGCCTTTTTACATCGTTTTTTCAATATCTCTATACATTAGTACATTGTCCATTTTTGTAAAAGTTCCTTGCCATGAAGAGAAGTATGTATATTCTTTTGCTATACCATTTAGATGATACAAAAAAAATCTCCACTTTTACAAATAAGATATTTATACTAAGACCACAAAACAGGAACAGAAATAAGAGAAAAAGTATGAACATTTCCTCCCACACCTGCTGGCACACTCTCCTTTTTGTCACTTTGGTCCCTGCTTCTTGGTTGCCTTAGATCTATGCTGAGGCAAAGAGACCAATAAATACTTCAGTCTATATGTTCTTGGTTGGCCACAAAATCTTGAATAAGTCCAACTCCTAGACTTCTGGTGACTTGTCATGCTATCTTTTGAAGTTCACAAGGTCATAGTTGTAATACTCCTTTACTTACAAGCAGAAAAGAAGAAAGGCAAAAGAGGCAAAGAACAGAGATCTGCATTCACAAGTCATATTTGACCCCTAGTTGGGAACTGCCTGAGGCCTCTCCCTATCCATTGCCTCCTATTATGTCTCATTTTTGCAAAATCAGCTAGACAGGAAAGAGAAAGAGACTCGGCCTTCTTTTCAGTCCTTATGTTTTCTCTAAAATGGAAAATAGTAAAAGAAATATAAAACTTCCTCTTATTCTATGGATTTAGTCATTCTGAGGATTAAGTCACATATACATACCACTTTCACTATAAATGTGTGACGTCTGAACACTGGTATTGTTATAGTCCCTGGTGTTAGCTTTGTAGAAGGATTCTACAGGATTTTCCATCTCAACTCCGGACAACTTATTTGTCTGAAAATATTTTTTAAATGTACAAAAAAACACTGAGCTCTTATACTGCTACCAATACAAATCTCTCATCTGAGTCTGAAGGATGAAGTATCTTCACCTGATTATTCCTTCTAGTGACCCTTCTCACTCTGAAGAAGTAATTTGTTAAATACTTCCCAACTGGACTAAAAGAACCAATAGAGCTACTTACCATGGACAGTGGTTAACTTACCAGAGAGAATCTACTAAATAAGTGTTCATTCTAAAGTCTGAGAAAGTATCCCTTATAATGTTCTGAAATTATTCATTAATATTTAAACAGATCTGTGACCTCATTACTATGGCTATTCCCACTAGCAAAGCAGAGCATAATCTGCCCATGCTTTCCCATTCTAGACTTTTGTTCATATCCTCCCACAAACTCAATATGGGTGTTCTACCTAACACTCTGAGGGCCTTCCTTATCTTCTCTTGACATCACTAGGATACCAATGGAGGTCACAGACTGTCTAAATCATTATTCCCTGCTCTCACCACATATCCATCCCATATGCTTTGTGTGACCATGAATTTCTTTGATGGAATCCTTTATTCTTCCTGGACCTTCTTTTATTTCCTTATTTATTATTTATTGTAGCCTGTTCACATTCAGCATATTTTCCCCATTTCTCTCTGATACTAGTTTTTAATTCTTGGGAAGCTATAGTAGTCTGTGATGCAGTCATAGAACAAGACTAGTAGAATATTTGCATTAAAATATGGACCTCTGGGGTGACTAGGTGGCACAGTGAATAGAGCACCGGCCCTGGAGTGAGGAGGACCTGAGTTCAAATCTGACCTCAGACACTTAATACTTACTAGCTGTGTGACCTTGGGCAAGTCATTTAACCCCAATTGCTCTACCTTTGCCCCTTCAAAAAGCTAAAAAAAATGGTCCTATGTTTCAGAGAGAAATTTAGGGTCATTAAATAAGCTATGAAATTATATACACTCCTGTTCCTGTTTAATTCTGTACCCAATTATTTGTCAATTTTCAGTGTCTCCTCGATATGTCTATATCTACAGTTGTAATTATAGCTATTTCTAACTGTATAGACATATCTATTTATACCTATCTGTCTACCTATCTATCTAGACATTGATATATTAGTAGTGATAGAAGATAAGATCATAGATAACAGATCTAGAGATAGGAGATAATGTATATGCAAAGAATAGATTAAATTTAATATTTTTCTTCTTAATTATTGTCTTGTGTGTACATACATATGGATAGATAGGGATGAATTCTATAAATTATCCATCAAATTGACACTACTAATTGGGAAAGTATGAATTTCTTGTTCACTTAATTTTTCCTCTGTAGTTGATTAGGTAAAGCTCTTTGGAGTGGTCGTAGATATCTCCTAGGAGGCTATAAAACATTTCAGGACATTACAGAACAAGCACAATGTCTAAAAAAGGGAAACTTAGAGGACCTTTCCATCATCCCTCTTCAACTTGGACTTTGAGCTAGATTTTCTCCATTAATATAGCTAATATCATTGATAACATGTATCTCGTGATTTATGTCAACTGTTACTGTTGATCATAAAATGTCAAATATATCATTAAACAAGATTGTTATAAAACATTCAAGGAAATTTAAATAATTTTGATGCATGTATGGGAGATATCTTGTTAAAATACAACCCTTAAAGTGGAATTTTGTTCAACTGAATCAAGTGCTTTTCTTGCAGTCAAAAAATAAAAAGTACAGTAGAATCATGTATTCTCTATATCTGTCAATGATTTGTGTGGTTAAAATGTGATCAACTAAAGAATAGCATTTCTGAAAGTACTTAATTTCTTCACCATGGACATGACATATACACATCTATATTGGTCTGTCTATCTATCTATCTATCTATCTATCTATCTATCTATCTATCTATCTATCTATATTTGCAGATCACTCATATTTTTTGTATAGATGGGAAAGTAGACCCAGAGGTCAATAGTTTATTTTTTTCCTATTCACAAATTTGTGGTATTGGAAAGGTCCCCTATTTTTTTTCCATTTCACATGCCTTGATAATCTTGTGGCACTGATAATTGTGCCTCTTCTAGTATGGGTTTCCTTTACATAACATTTGGTGCACAGGCTATAATCATTTTCACAGTGGTCTTTTTGTAAATATTTATCATTAACACCATAACACAGAATGACTAGATATCACATTAAATTATATTTCTTGTTGCCTTTGACCACACCATAAATCAACTCTATCTTTTGCTTTTTCAAGGATAACTTGTGAGCATTGATTTCTTTTAGCTGCAATTTCCTTCCATCTTCTGGTTTCAATAATAGTGAGAACATGAAGATTGATAGTTTATTTCCTCTGGTAATAAGTTCATTCACTAATCACTTGGCAAAGGTCTCACTTAGAGTACCAAGAGTTAAGTTATAATTTGTAGATGGTCTAAAAACTGTGTTGTTCTTTCTAGTACTGTTCTGTTTTCTACCATTCTAGCACCATCATTGCAGCAATGGAAGAGGGCTATATAAGGCAGAGGATTATACTGTATTTTCCTGTTACATGGTTTACCATGACTAAAGGATTCATAAGCCATTCACCAGATTTTCACACTTAACAGTGGTCCTCAGAAAGCAGATTTGGTCTACTTCTAGGACCATACCAGAAACCCTTTCAGCATAGTGAAACCAGACATAGGTTGTGCTCCACTTACATAGCCTTCAGAAAAATCTTCCATGTGAAGATTTTAAAAAAAAAAAAGTGGAGTAGGACTTTGTGGAGACCAAAAATGACTGGTACAGAGGAAAATAGATTATGAAAACAGGAGGAGGAAATGCATCCTGAAACAAACATTGCAAGCTACTTCCACTGGATGATTTCTGGAGTAAATGCTATTCAGGTCCTTAGATGTATGATTAGAAATCTATGTTTTTGGTGGCATAATTGTGGTAAAGAGCTATAATTTTCCAGGGGCACTGTTAGCCTTTTAGACTAATTGCTTCAGACATGGTGTAAATATAGAGATAGTTAAGTAATAGATAAAGCTTCAATTTTTGGCAGCCTCTACCAGCATGTAAGGAGGTTGTCAGCATCACCAATTGCTTTTTTTTCTTTTTTGTAATATCTAAAGATTAAGTACATGTTGATGGTTCCATTTATCAAATGTTTAAATTGTTGTTTTTAATATCCTTCCTATAAATCTTTTGCTTTATTCTTAACTTCCACTTCCATGAAATTGGACCCAAGTCCATTATTATTTTCCATTCATTTTTCAAATGTATTAGAAGTTATGTAATGGCCCTTATCCTAGGCAACAAATCTGGCAAGGCTCTGGTGTAGACTATGGCACTGCATACTGGACTACTGAGCTAGTCTCTGTGTCTCCTGATATTATTCATCATAGTGTTTGGTGCCAGTTTTAGTCTCCTAGGCCTGTTCAGTTTACATTCCTCGTTCAAGGAGATGCCAAGAACCAGCAAGAAGGCGTTTATTAAATTGGACAGGGAGACATTACAGAAAAGAAGGAGCTGGATGGATGGATATTTATCTTTACAGGGCCCCAGCAACAAGGCTTGGTTGGATTGCCGACAGTTATTTGGTTGGTGTTAATGCTGTACCCCTCCTCCACCGTCAGGGTGAAAAACCTTGAGTTATGGAAAGGAAAAGAGAGTAAAAACCTGTTCATGTGTATATGTTCACCTGTTCTTACTGAAGAGATGACTAGAGGCAAGAACAATACTTATTAAACTGTGTATTGTTCCTAAATAATGGCATTTTTCTATGCATGGAAGTTAACAGGCAAAGGTCTTATTGGTTATTAGATTTTTAATGAATAAAGTGCATCATGCATAAAAATGTTTTTATCTTTGCCCTATTAGGTCAACTAACCCACTGACTATGATCCACCCCAAATGGCTCACAGCAGTCTATTAACACAATCTGAATTTTGAACTGGGAGCAACATATATAAGAGCAAAAGTGACTGATTTCTAGTCTGAGGACCTGGATCTAAATTCCAGCTCTACTGCTGCCACCTCCAGATGTCTGGCAGATCACATCCCTTCTTTGAGCCTCAGTTTCTTCATCTATGGAAACATGAGGTTGGATTAAATGATCTTTAAGTTGTCCTTCAAGTATTAATTACATGAAAATTTGTCTAAATATCTAGTTGAGAAGAGTTCATTTTTATGGTATTGGTGGGCTTCTGTGGCTTAACTTTCCTTAAATCTATGTCTAACCACAAAGCTACTTCAATAAATATAGTGTCTAGGTACTGGCAACAGTTCTTTCTGAGCACTGATGATGTCAAATCTCCAAATTCATAGATTAAAAGATACGGCAGTGATTGTAAAACACATGACAAGAAAAGCTCATTCACTCTGAAAAGGATCTTTAACCCATCATTAAAGAAGATAGGTAGAAGTCATCTCTATTTTCTAAATAATGAACAATTTATTTTCTTCCTTTTTTCATTTATTTTAAATAACTTCTATTGATGACTCATATCATAGCTTCTTTTAGATGTTTCTTCATCCTAAATTAAAGTCTTTCTTGTAACAAATAAAAAGCATTAATGAAAAATTAATAAGTATAATGACCAGGATTGAAAATATAAACAGTCCTCTTTTCCTGTAGTACCTGGAAAGTATGCTTCATTATCTACTCTCTGAGACCATGATTGGTCTGGAAATTATTCAATTCTGTTGCCTTTTAATGATATCTTCATTTGCATGGCTGTAATTACTTTGTATATTTTTTCTGAATCACTTATTTTATTTTGATTCAGTTCACACAAATTTCCCCATGTTTCTCTCAGTTCCTTATGTTTTTTTCATTTCTTACTAAATAATCTTTCTATCCTACTCATATACTCCAGTTTGTATATTCACCAATCAATAGCCACTCTCATTGTTTTCAGCTCTTTGCTACCACATAAAATATTACTATTTGGATGTGAATTGGACCTTTCTATGTTTGGCCTATTTGGGTCACATGCTCAATAATCAGATCAGTAGGTCAAAGGTTATACACAACATTGTCACTTTTCTTGCATAATCCCAAATGGTTATCTAGAAGTTATACTAATCATTGCCCTACCAACAGTTCAAAAGCAATTAATTTTCTGCCCAAGGGAAAGGGTGGGGGAGGAGTTCAGTTCGAGGTTGTCAAAAGGAAATGTCTTATAGGTGAAAAATGCTTATCTTAGTCCTGTAATTTCTAGCCTTACTTCTGAAGGAAGGGCAGGATGATAAAAAAAAAAAAATGTTTAAGGGTAGTAATTTCTTATGTCTTTTTTATTTTATTTTATTTTATTTTACATCATTCATTTCCACAAAATTTTGAGTTACAAATTTTCTGCCCATCTTTCCCCTACCCCCTGCCCCAAATCAGCCACGCCAATGTATCCCCCCTCCCCCAATCTATTCTCTCCTATGTCTTCCCCCCTCACCCCTCTCACTTTCCGGTAGGGCAGGATGGATCTCCCAACCAGAGTGCCTGTGTATCTCAAGTTCAAGTTGAATGTAGTTAATAATAATAATAATAATAATAATAATTGTATATATATATTTATATATATATACATATATATTTTTAACATTTGATTATAGAACTTTAAATTCTAGATTCTTTCTCTTC
>JAQQSV010002605.1:0-11496 GCA_028646515.1 Pseudochirops corinnae | reverse complement strand
TGAGAAAAGTTTCATCAGTTACAATTGTCACTTTTCCATGTTGTCATGTAAATAGTTCATCTTTGATAAGTTCCTTATGATTTCTTTTCCGTGTTTATCTTCTCATGCTTCTTGTGTTGGAGATTTCTTATGTCTTTTTAAGGCTTGCTATAGATCTTATTTCTGGCTCCTCATGTAGTCGGCAATGAAGAGAGACTTTGTGTCTTGGTGCCAGGAAAAAAAAATTGAGAGAAAATATATTTGGCCTAATCACCATGAATAATATGTGTTGCATAGTCATAGAATATTAGAGCTGAGAAAGATCTTTGATGTAGCTATTTCACAGAATCGTAGACTTTTAGATTTAGAAGGGACCTTAGAAATTAATCACTTTAATCACCTCATTTTTCAGTTAAGGAAGCTGAAGCCCACAGAGGCAAAGTGACTCACCCAAGGTGACACAGCCAGTTAATAACATAGCCAGACTAGAAACCATAAATCTTGATTCACAATTCACATAGTAAACACTCAGTATTGATATAGCAAATGAATTAATGAATAATGGATAGAAAGAAGTCCCCAGTATAAGAAATAAAATGAGCCATATCACTCTTTTCCAAAGAGTTTGTAATAATATCATAAAACTCTGGTGGTCAGGAACTTATCTTTCCCCAATAAATACTATTTGATTCATGTGGGGCAAAGAAGTAGAACAGTATCAGATAAAATACAATAGTGAATATGATTAACTTCAATCTAAATAAGCATTTATTAAGTTACATGCACAGCATGCACTAAATATGGAGGGTACAAAGAGAAAACAAAACAGTCCCTGCCCCCATGGAGTTAGGATTCTTGGGAGTATAGGTACACTCCCTACAAAGATAAGCAAAGATATATTTAAAGGTACCACCTAGACACACCAGGCTTCCCTGACACACCAGGCTCCTACTGCCCTCTCAAACTACAGTCATTAGAAGGGGCTAGGAGGGTGAGAGAGTTGAGAGCCTCTCAGAACGTCCTGATATAGGGAACCAGAGCTCCAGCCCCTAAGCAGACCATTGTTGTTGTTCAGCTGTGTCCAATTCTTTGTAATCCCATGGACAGCAACATGCCAATACTATCCATGGAGTTTTCCTGGCAAAAATAGTAGAATGCTTTGCCATCTCTTTCTCTAGTGGATTAAGACAAGCAGAGGTTAAATGACCTGTCTAGGGTCACACAGCTTGTAAGTGTCTGAAGCTAGATTTGAACTTAGGTCTTCCTGACTCCAGGACCAGCACTCTATTCACTGAGTCACCTAGTTGCCTCTAAGCAAACCATTACCACAGTGTAAAACCACTGACAGTGAAGTTCTTGGAATATTGTGTAATGTGGTTATAAGTTGCAATTTATCATAAAAAAATCAATTTTTAGTCCCTTCAAAGGAACTTAGCAAGTACATATTCCTTTCACTATTGCTCAAAATATCAACATGACCTCACACCTTTAGACTGGGGGAAAATTACAGAATTTTGGAACCCTGCTTTTGAAAGACTGTTGAATCCTGGTCTGAGGTATTTATACTTAGGATAAATTGTGAGAATAAAGAATTTTTTTTTGCAAGCTCCTTTCTTTCTCTTATTCTGTCCTTTATTTCCCCATCTTTCACATGGTTTCCAGATTCTTACAATAGCAATGTAAAAGAAAAGGCCTTCCTAATAGAAAGTTGCCATCCTATAATCTTATCTATAGGAATAAATGAGATCCACAGTGGAAGTGGGAAGTATCACAATTCTAAAATCACACACTCATTCTATTATGCAAATTATTCACAGTGAATTTAACAACAACACAATTTCCCAGAATAAATCAGTTCCAGTCCTGTTTGCAATCCCTTACCACTTAACACAGAAAATACCCCTATTCTATATTCCAAGAAGTCAAAGTACACTTAATGAAAATGTTCTCTTCTTTCCCCTTACCTCATGCCATTCAGATGAAGATGAAGGAGTTGTGGAAGTGAGATTGGAGAAAAGTTTATGACTGATCAGAAGGCAATCTACTGTTAGGTAAATAAATATACATCTTGTTACTCCATGTAAGTAGTAAATCACTGAAGAAAAGTGAAAATGCTTGATGACTCGAATTTAGTAACCATATTATGGTGTTCTCAGACTTTGGATAACATATTTCAGCACCAGAGAAGCCTTATCTACATAATGGAGGTAATAATAATACCTGCTTTATGAGGTTATTGTGAACAGATAAGATGACATATATCAAACTTTTTTTTTTGCAAATATTTAAGTGCTATATAAATGTCAGCTATTGTTGCTGCTTTTATTATGTTGATTCCCCCAGAGCAACCAGTTCGTGAATGTGGACTGTGCCTCCAATGGTACAGATTGCAAACTGTTCATATCCTCTTCATGCTGTGCAATTATTGCTTATGTATTCCTATAAATTCTCCACAGGTGTACCACCCAACATGCTGGGATTCTTCCTTTAGATTTCTTAGCATCATGTGTGTATGAATGGTGAATGGACTATTCTCTCTTATTCTTGAACACTACTTCTTTTTCCAGGGACATATCTTTCATCTAATTTGCTTTTTATCCTACTCCTAGTACACAATCCTTCATCAATAATATATTCTCTCCTATTTGTACTCACCATGCATCTTTCTATCAACTTTTGAATGCCCTATATAACAGGACCAATATCTACCAAGGTTTGACCCTTCCCCAAAAATCTGAGTTAGGCTTATGTTTTTCTTTCATTTTTTGACCTAGTAGTGGTTGAGGACCTAAAAGGTAGCTCTCTTGATGTAGCCTCCTGGTAGCCTCTTCCTGTATTCATGTGACTTACTGGTCACCATTAAGCATAAAAAAACCCCATTCACATGGGGGGGGGGGGTGTGATACTCTTCAGATTTGTTGGAAGCCAGAAGATGACCTAAGTAACCCTTCCCAGCTGAGCAATAGGTTTCTACATGGAGATGAGGGGGGCAGCATCTATACTACATGTTGATGAGTCCTTGTTGTTTGTCCATGCTGTTAGGGCTAAGGAAACCTTCTTTTGTTAACAGTTCAATTACCCACAAGTGTGCCTCATTCCATCCTAACATCAGATCTGAACCAGCAGGATATTAGCATCAGGCCACCCCTAACACCCTACAACATTAATCCTTCAGATATGGTGGAATTCAGTTATTCAGAGTGTTTGAGAAAAGATGAACTTTTGTTTAATATACACAGAGGTATTAAAAGCATGACATAACCCAGATGTAATCCATCTTTCTCTCTTCCTTTGCAATTAATACTGCTTCCTTCTTATAGCACCAAGTACTCTCCTCAAGAAGGTAAGCATATCTGGGGGAAAAGATGATTAATTTGTTTGCTTAGTTCTAAGTGTAGAAACATTCTTTTCCTCTCCTTATTTCTCTATGTAACGCTTATGCTTTTCAACCATTTGATAAGGTTCATCTCCCCTCTTGCACCTGAAAGTACCCTTTTCCTAATCAAATGCTTTCATTTCCTTGGAATACTTTTTTTGTCACTGTCAACCTGAAGCACAGACAGACATTTCTTGAGTCCCTCTACTTTCTCTTCTAGGAAGGAGATGAACCTAAACTTTATTATTATTCCTTCTAGCCACACATACACATACATGCATGCATGTCCACACGTGTACACATACATCCATGTACACCTCCAAGAAAAATCTATTAATGGCAACATGTTTTTGAGGCAGTTATAACTTAATTGCCTTCTTCTGATACTTACCAACTGTGTGATCATGGGCAAGCATCTGAATCTTTCAGAGCCTCATTATGTTTATCTATAAAATTAAGATTAATACCAATAAGATATACCTGATAAGATTGTTATGCATCTTGAAAGACATATGGAATATCAGGCTATCTACTGACCTCCATGACACACTCTCTTTCCTTCCTCCGAGTTCAATACCTAGCTCACAGTCTTTCTCTTCTTCACAATCCCTATTTTAATACTGGAGACTTCAACATATATAGCTCAAATACCTTTACCTCCCAGTTCCTCAACTTATTCATCTCCCTTGACCTGCTCCCCTATCCTATCACAGCTACAAAGAAAGATGATCATACCCTTAGTCCTGCCATCATTCATTAATGTTCCACTTCCATCTTTGTGAACTTCTTTACTCCTTTGTGAAATTTATCCAATCACAATTTATTGCCATTCTGAATTTCCATCTGCCTTGACAATCCTTATCCTTTTTTTCACCCTCACCATGACCCCTCATCCCTTCAACCCTCAGTTCTTTCCATCCATTAACCCTGGACTGGCTACACTCTCTTTGATTCCCCCTCTTGACACCTTGGAGAACCAGTTCAACTCTACACTATCATGTTCTAACAAGTTCTTTGCCCTGGTATCCTGTCATTGATCATACATACCCTGCTAAGCTCCAGTTTTAGATCACTCCTACAATCTACTACTTTCTCTCCTATTCATGTATGCATGTGCTGTTCAACAAAGCTGAAGAAAATAATGAAACCATGCTAACTGGGTCCATTAAAAGTTATGTTATATAATTTCAACTGGACTCTCTTTACAACAAGATAATCCTTTTATACATATCTAATTGATTCATCGTCCCACTCATCACTGTTCTTTTTTTTTTCCAAGTGTTTTCATGCCTCCTCAAACTTTCCATGGCTCTTGCTTTCTATAACTTCTCAGCTGAGAACATTGACTCATTTCAAAGAAAAAAATAGGCCATTTTTCAAGATCTTCTTTTTCCATCTTCCTCTTACATCTCCCAGAGGCCTTCTGCAACTATCTCCTCCTTCACCCCATCTCACATGAAGAGATGTCCCATTCCCTTGCCAAAGCAAACTACTCTACATGCACAAATGTTCCTATTCCATCCTATCTTTCTAGCAGATTGCATAGTCTATGATCTCTGCTTTCTAACTAAATCATTATTCTCTGCCTGTATGGTAGTTACTTCTCTGCTACCAACAATCTTGTCCATATCTCTGTCTGTCTGTCTGTCTGTCTGTCTCTCTCTCTCTCTCACACACACACACACACACACACACACACACACACTCACTTGATCCATTCATCCCTACTAGATATTGTCATATAACTCTTCCCTTTCACGACTAAACTCCTTAAGAAGACAATCTGTAATTAGCACCTACATTTTTCTTTATCTTACTTTCTTCTTATCTCTCTGCAGCCTGGATTATGACCTCATTATTGAAATGAAACAGCTCTTGCCCGAGTTACTAGTGATCCCTTAATTGACTCATCTAATGGCCTTTCTCAATCTCCACTCTTCTTGACTTCTTTCCAGTCTTTGGCACTGTTGTTTACCCTCTTCTCCTCAATACTCTCTCTTCTCTGGATTTCCCTGACGATATTCTCTCCTTGTTTCCCTACTTAGATGGCCATTCCTCAGACTCCTTTCTGGATCTTCACCCAGGTCAGGATCACCCACTGTGGATGTTCCTGTAATGGAATCTGAAGATCTTCCCTGCTCCTTGGCCCCTTGATGGGCTTAAGTGAATCTGAGAACCTTCCCTGATTTGAAAATATACTCTGCCTCCTAATAGGCTGAATGTGGTCACATGGAGCCTGTGGTGGGAGGCTTGTTCTTCAGGAATGCCCGCACCCTGTTACTTTGTGATTGGGCAATGGATCAAGAGGGTTGTGACATTCTCCAAGCCAGGAGAAGGCTGTATATACCCTGATGTGAGGTTTTGCTCTGGGGCTCACTTTGGGAAGAGTTGTATGATTTGGCCAGATGAGACTCTGGGCAGCTGTTGAGCCCCCGGGCTTTGAAAACCCAGATGTTGGTGCTTGCCTTTCCAGTAACTAACTAGGTATGGATGTAATGATCAGACGGCTGGAAGTCCTGTCTGCTGAATTGTGTTATTTTCTGTTGTAACTTCTGTTTATATTCCCTGAAGTTCAGGGTGTTGACTTTTTCCCCAGAATTAGGTAAACTATATATGTTTGATTAAAGTAAGATTGTTAACCCATTTTGAGTTGCTTTCCTTTAGAAAAGCAGATCTAAGAACCTGTGCTAACATCCATCCTGGGTATACTAGGGTGCTTACTGCTACAATCCTTTAATCTCTATCTTAGGGATTCTCTTCTTCTTTTTATATATTCTTTTAATCATCTCTTCAGCTTCCATGGATTCAATTATCGTCTCAATTCCCAGATCTATTTATTGAACCCTAACCTCTTCCTTGACTTTTATTTTTTCATATCCCACTAACTATTAGAAGTCTTGAACTAGATGTTCTATAGACATCTTAAATTCAACACATCTCAAGCTGAAGTCATTATCTTCTCTTTCCTAATATCCTCTCCTGTCCTAAATTTCCCATTACTGTTGAAGGCACCACCATTTTTCCAATCACCCAGGCTTGCAACCTGCATGTCATCTTCAACTCCTCACTCTTACTCCTCATATCCAATCTGATGCAAAATCTTGTCAATTCTACTTTTATAGATACTTTCACACATATACATTTCCCTCCTAACATTACTACCATCTTGTTAGAGGCCCTCATCACCTCACACATGGAATATTGCAAAAGTCTTCTTGTTCGTCTCCCTGTCTCAAGTTTTTCTCCACTTTAGTACTTTTTCCACTCAGTTGTCTTCCTAAACCACAGATTTGATCATATTATGCCCTTGTTTAAAAAAAAAAATCTCTGGTGACTATCACCTATAGACTCAAATATAAACTCCTCTGGTTGGCATTCAAAGCCCCTCACAACCTTGTCCTCACATACCTTTCAAGACATTTTAGACTTTTATTTCTATTTAGTTATTTTTTCATCATATCTGACTCTTCTTGATCCCATTTAGGATTTTCTTGGCAATATTAGTGGAGTGGTTTGCCATTTCTGTTTCTAGTTCATTTCCTGTTGAGGAAATTGAGGCAAACATGGTTAAGTTACTTGTCCAAGGTCACAAAGCTAGTAAGTGTCTGAGGCCAGATTTGAACTCAGCAAGATGAGTCATTCTGACTCAAGATCCAACACTTTATCTATCCACTGCACTACCTATTCACCTCTAAATATTCTACAGTCCAATGATACTTGTCTTCTTACTATTCTGTGAATGACATTTCATATAAAAACTCCTTATATTTTTATTGCTTCCTCCAGTTACTGGAATGCTCTCTCCCTCCTCATTTCTGTCTCTTGATTTCTATGGTTTCCTTTGAGTCTCAGTAAAAATCCTACTTTCTGCATAAAGATTTCCAGTCTCCTCTAATGTTTGTGCTTTCTTTTCGTTCAATAAGCAAAGAAATTACTCTTATCCAATCATTAGACAACCAGCAAAGTAGTTAAAATCTTCTTTCTACTTACTTTTCTGATGTTTCACTAAAACTTGCATTTAGAATCCCCAGTGCCTCAAATCAGAACTTCTTGGTGGTCAGTGACTAATTTTCCACCTAGAAGATAAAATTTTATAACCCTATCTTCCTATCAGTTACAAAGCCAATAATCATATATAATCCACCCATGTGCTCCAGATATTTGATTTAAAGTTTTACCACTTAGAACCTTTACTATTTTATGAACAGTAACATGCAAATGAACTGATGATCACAATGTCCTTCCACCATTATTAATTCAGTCATTTCTCTGCCTTCAAAAAAAGTCTTCTTAGTACATTAGAAGGTCAATTCTTTAATCTTCCTAACATTCTGGATCTCTCACATTTTATCTGAGATTGTTTTTTCACAAATTCATTTCCTCCTTTTTTACTTATACAAAAGTTATTTTTCTACCATTTCAACAATGAAACTGTTCACATATGGAAGAGGAAGTATCTTACACAGGGACAAAAGAGAGTGTAAGCTGTCTAGATCAAAGACAAAATCAATGGTTCACATGGTAACAAATCTAGGAATCAGGCAGAAACATATGACTAAAGTTACTGTGTAGTACATATAAAGAGGAAGTGAAGGAAGAATTTAACAAAGGCAATTCATGAAAACAATAGAGAAGAAAGATCAGCTGGTTCAACATGCAACAGTTTGCTTCACACATGCACAAAAAATCTCCTCTGATGACGTTTTCTTCTAAGACCACCACCACCAACATTCTTAACAAATGTAACTAAAGGCAATAGTATCTCTATGACTATGGGCACTTATGCTTTAACTGCAGCAGAAAATTCAGTTGGTAAACAGACTTGGGAAGTAATTACCATTTTAGAAAAAAATATCAGAACAATTCTACCTCTAACTTTGAATGCTAGAGACCATCTCTCATAGAAATCATCTCTGGCTTCCATATAAGTCTCAGCCACTATAAAAGGATCTTTCCACTAGCATGAGATATTTTCCAATTAAAAATCACTCACTTTTAATATATTACCAGGTTATTATTGGCTTCAAATCTCCTTCATACAACTGAATGAATATTTTTCTTAATATCTGTTACCTGTGCCTTTTGTACATACAAATGCCAAGAGAGCCAAATATACATTTCAAATGATTAACGAGTCATTAGTTTGGCAAAGCTTTCCATTGTTTTTAACATTTCTTCAAGCAAGGAGAGATCCTCAACAATTGGAAATTCCTTAATAGAAAAATTGGATTAGCCTTCCATATAGGGCAAAAACTTTATTTTTCAGTCAACCCTTGTATATTAGCATTTATTCTGCAGTAAAATAAACAGGTAACTTGTAGTTTATGTTCTTGATGTTGCAGCTACCACAAACTAGATTTACAAAAACTTTTGTTTGAACATCATTTCTTCATAATTTTGTCCTATATGATTTAACTAGTAGTGTCCAATCTACATTAACTTTATCTCTCCTTTTTTATTTAACTGGGACTCTGTTTTCACCCCAAGTATTTATGACCTAAATCATTCTATTCTGATGAAATTCTGTAGAAGAGGCAGGCTGAAGGATCTATGAATTTATGAATGTGTCTAGGCTATAGGTGAAATTAAAAATTACACTATAAAATTTTTAAAACTATATATAATGTTACCTCTCTGCTGTTCACTTTTACCTCACTATTAAGACAAGGGATAATAGACTGGATGACCTCTTAGGTCCATTCTAACCCAAACTGTCTATGTTCCAATTCAATTCAATGCAACAAAGAATTATTAATCACATAATGAGTCTAGAGCCCGTGCAAAGTCTTTCTCCTATTCATCTCAATGAAATGGGGAATAAAGGAACCTTAGGTCTGTGTTTCCAATGTTTTGTCAGCAGAGCTTGAACTCTGCCTTATGAAGAGAATTTTGTTTATGAATATTCTCTTGGTTTGCCAAACATGAGGAATACATAGAAGACTAAACTTTGATACAATATAAGACTAATATACCTGTTAGCCACCATTAACAGACCACTAGCCACCAAACATTTAATACCCTTGCTAAAGCGATAGATACAGAAGGTAAGGGCAACACATTGTTCAGAATATAAATACATTTGGAAAAACTTATGAAGGAGTAAAGTAGAAAGTTATGAGAGGTATATTACATAACAAAAAAGAAAAATGCAGTGGAATGAAAATGCAGTTTACAAAAAACTTGATGTGAGACAAAATTAAAGAATTTATAGATGAAACTAGAAAGAATATAACAAAATGGGGGCAGGGGGGAGAATGACAAGATTCCTATACTAGCTTTTTTTCCTCCATTAATAACAATGGATACTGTCTCCACATTTGAATTCTAATATCACAGTTCCTGCGCTGCATGGGGAAATACAATAATGCTAAATAAAACAAATTTGAGGACAGCAAGGATTAATTTTCACAATATCTAGAAGATGAGAGTTTAGCAGAGGTTCTCTTCTGCAAAAGTCTCTAAAGATTTGAGGTCACAACTTATTGCCAATAGAAACTACAGCAGCAGCAAGGATTTTTTTAGTGGGTCCTAGAAAACAATTTGATGAATTAGGTTGCATTTCTTGCCTGAACCTGGAGGCTGGTGGGGAGTAGAGACACTCAATGAGTAGGTTAGGGATTAGTATTCTCCACTGTCAATTCAAAAGACTGTTTTACCTTACTGTTAGATTTCTTGGTTGTTTGGGGGTTCTTTGTGTTTGTTTGTTTTGCCTGTGGCAAAAACTTAATTGCTCTAACTCAGAATAACTCTTCTTTGGAGAATTTTTGAGAATTAGTGAGGACTGGAGAAAATATCTAGTCCTCTACCTTATAGGTCATATGACCTAGAACTCACTAGTTCCTCTTCTCTCCATATAGGTGTGACTGCAGACCTTAGCTCTCTGTTCTCTATATTCATTTCATCATCAGTTAGCTCTCTGTTCTCTATATTCATTTCATCATTAGTAAGCTTATTTCTTTACATCAAAACAAAATCTACCTAACTCCTAAATTTTGATCTTAGCCATACTCTCTCACTGAAACTTCAGTGCTATATTTGCAACCATGTTTAATATGCATATAATTATGTGTTATGTTACCACTTCATATTCAATCCATCCCAAACTGGCCAATATTATTCCTACCAACTATTTCTTCTTTCTAAATCTCATGTTTACTTATCAATTGTGCCAATATTATTTCAGTTGACCCTTCCCT
Organism: Pseudochirops corinnae; assembly: GCA_028646515.1. Classification (NCBI taxonomy): domain Eukaryota; kingdom Metazoa; phylum Chordata; class Mammalia; order Diprotodontia; family Pseudocheiridae; genus Pseudochirops; species Pseudochirops corinnae. The sequence continues at coordinate 945 of JAQQSV010002605.1, read as the reverse complement.
TCCCTTAATTATTCAAATCCAATGTGTAATCAGATCCCTGTCATTTTTTCCTTCAAAATGTTTGACAGATTTATCCTTTCATTTTGATTTCTAACACCCTAGCATAGGCCTTCATTAATCTATATATACATTACTACTCCAGTCTCAGAGTTAGCTTCTACTTATCTTTATTCATCACCACCAAACATATCTTTGGAAAATATTATTTTTATCATGTATTTCTCTAGCCTGAATTCACTTTAATTCAGTTTAGTTGAATTCAACAAGCATTTATGAGATGCCTAATATACCAAAGGCATGATGCTAGGAGCTGCAAGACACAAAGGCAAAGATAAGGCAGTCCCTATCATCACAGAACTTACATTCAAATAGGGGCTTACAACATGTACACAGCTTAGTAAAATATTTAGAGACTATTTATTCCAAGTGAAATATTTATGTTTCTGTAGTGCTTTCTCAACATTTATGGTAAGAAATTTACATAAGATCCAAATTTTCCTTCCTAATTCTGTTTTTACAAAATACCTGAGCACAGCAATTAGTATAATATATTTTCTTTTTCTTTTTTTTAGTAAATTATTTATTTTTTTTGATTACATCATTTATTTCCATGAGATTTTAAGTTACAAATTTTCTCCCCATCTTTCCCCTGCCCAACATCTCAAAACAGCCGTCCCACTGTATAGCCCCTCCCCCAATCTGCTCTCTCTTATGTCCTCCCTCTCACCCCTCTGACTTTCTGGTAGGGCAGGATGGATCTCCCTACCACAGTACCTGTGTATCTTAATTCCCAGTTAGATGTAGTTAATAATAATAATAATAATTGTGTGTGTGTGTATATATTTTGAACATTTGATTATAGAACTTTAAATTCTAGATTCTTTCCCTTCCTCCCTTGTCACCCACCCCCACTGGAAGGACAAGCCATTAAATACAGGCTGTACA
>JAQQSV010002604.1:0-24535 GCA_028646515.1 Pseudochirops corinnae | reverse complement strand
TAGGAGCTGGGACCATGGAAGGGGATCCAGGGAATCTGAGAGACCACCCCGAGTCAAGATGAAGAAAAGGCCTCTCCTTGGATATTGAATGAGTTTACTAGACACTGAGGGGTGGAGGGTTTGTGTAATTTTCTAATGATTGTATCTTGTGAGTAATGATACTTAGTGACTGATTGCTAGATGAGTGATTGATTAAGTTAAGATTGCCTCATGAGTGGGAGATTGATTATTGTATTGTGAATTGATTGAATGATTGAGTGAGGAGGGTTTCCCCCTTAGGGAAACCAGATGGTTATTCTTTTGTTCCTTGTTCTAAATATTGTGGCCACTGTAGTGAATACTGTGTGGCCATTCTAATATTAAGCTGTTATGAACACTATCTTGTGATTTTCTGTGATAAGATATAATGTTGTGAATATTGTATTATGATTTGTTGTGAATGTTTGCCTTGATTTGTAATGGAATAAATGGAGTGTTCACTATACTGTGTAATCCAAACCTTAAAAGCTATTCACAGTAGTATTCTTTTGGGAATCTGCTAGTGCATGGCGTTAAAGGGGAAGCATCCCAAAGATGACCTCTGAGCTGGTCCAAGGAATTTAGGGATTCTAAGAGGCAGATTTAAATAGGGAGAGCATTCTAGGCATAAGGAAAAGCCAGTTCAGAGGCAAAGTGGCTAGAGATAAAATGCCAAATGGGGGGGATGGCAAGCAAAACAAACCTTTACTAACTCTATCAAAGACACAACTAGCTCTATATAATGTCAAAGAAAGTGAGACAACCTTAAAAAGTTGTCTTCCTTAACGACAGCCAGAGAATGTCTCATTCAAGTGTCCATGCTATCTTGGAGTCAAGGAAGGGAACAGTGGGTATAATCAGATACTATGCTGGATAACAGAACAATACAATAACACACCAGGCTGGCAAGGCATTACCAAGGTTTCAAGGTTGTAACTCACCCAGGGTCACACAGAATTCTCCCTTACTAGTCTGATGCCCAATGTCACAAAGACCTCCAAAATTTAGCTCAACTACACCAAGAAATTCAATCCACTTTTCCTATACATCTTCCCCCTCATTCCACAGATCAACTTTTAAAAATTATTTTCAATAGCTATTTTTAAAATTGTTATCTGGAAGTTAGGGATGCCAAGCCAGAGCAAATACATTGATGAAAAAATGACCCTGTAACAGGGGCCTGCCCAGATCTCTTCAGACTGGTAGATAATAAAAAATTATAATAACTAAAATATACATACATATACATATGTGTGTATATATATATATATATATATATATATATATATATATATATATATGTAATTTGATCCTCACAATAACCCTGTGAAAGCGGTGTTACTACTATCCCCATGTTAGGAGTGAGGAAACCAAGGTTAAGGTATTTGTCCAAGGCCACACTGCCAATGTGTCTGAGGAAAGGTTTGAACTCAGGTCTTTGAGACTCCATTCCTCATGCCACTTACCTGATAGTGAGCTGACTAATTTAAAGAAGTAACAATCTGATTCAACTTAAATTAGAAGCAATGTGGTATAGGGTAATAGAAGCTGAAATAGGAGTCAAAGGTATGGGTTTGAAGCCTGCTCCTGATGCTGATAAGCTGTAGGACACCAGGCAAGTCACAAACTCTCTGAGACTGCTTCCTCATCTGTAATGGGGATGATAATACTCATTGTATCTACCTCACAGAGCTGCTGCAGGGGTTAAATGAGAGGAAACGGAAGAAATATTTTGTAAACCTTAAAATGTTGTGTAAATATAAGTTATTGTTACTACTGTGCAAAAAGGAATTTTTTTTCCTAAAAACATTTCAAACTAGGTTTATTGCCCCTGAGTTACCATAGCATTTTATGAGACAAATAAGATTCCTAAAAGTAATAGTAGTAGTAGTAGGGGTTGGGGTAGTAGTAGTAGTAGTAGCAGCAGCAGCAGCAGCAGCAGCAGCAGCAGCAGCAGTAGCAGTAGTAATGTTTATATGGTGGTTTAAGGTTTTCAAAGTTGTTTTAAAATATCTCATTTGGGGTCAAAGGAGAAAATAGAACAGATGGTGGAGGTGAGATAGGATGTAGGGAAATATAGTTAGTCTTTCACAACATGACTGTTATGGAAGTGGTTTGCATGACTACACATGTACAACCTACATCAAATTGCTTGCCTTCTCAGTGGAAGTGGGTGGAGAGGGAGGAAGGGAAAGAACACAGAAATCAAAACTTTAGAATCAAATGTTAAAAGTTGTTTTTAGATGCAACTGGGAAATTAAATATACAAGCAATGGGGTATAGAAATCTATCTTGCCCTATGGGAAAATGAAGTGGGAGGGGATAATAGAAGAGTGGGGTGATAGAAGGGAAGCCAGATGGGGGAAGGGGTAATCAGAATGCTCATTGTCTTGGAGAGGGGGAGGGGAGAGATGAGGAGGAAATTTGGAACAAAAAATGTTGTGGAAGTGAATATTGATAACTAAAAATAAATTAATTAATAAAAAATAAATAAATGCCATTTCTGAAAAAAAAAATCTCATTTGATCATCACAACAACCCTGGAAGATAGGCTAAATTATTGTCCTTATTTTATAGATGTGAAAACTAAGTCAGGTAAAAGTTAAGTGACCTGTCCAAGATCTCACAGCTAATAAGTGTCTGAGGCTGGATTTGGACTAAAGTCTTCCTGACACTAACTTCAGAACTCTAATCATTTTGCTTACTAGATGTGTGACTGAAGGAGTTGCTCGTAGCAACCATTTCCAGACACAAGGGACATTATCACTCTCTATACTGTAGTAGCTGAGCCATTAAAATGATTGTGTATGTAGTTAAAGGCTCTTCACTGAATGGCTCACCAAGTTCACAATCCCAGGACAGCCTCAAAAAGTATCTGATGCAAACTTCGATTATACACATAAATATAAAGAATTGACTGACATAAAAGTCTGCAGATGCTTTTCCTTGTCTCAGTGGAACACAAGCAATCTCTGGGTGTTTCTACAAGCTAGAAAGTCTTCAAGTCAAGATCCATCAATGGACTGAATATGTATCCTCTGAGGATCAAGCTAGCTAAGTATACAGAGACACATCACAATTTGGCTGCAGGCTGATCAATATTTTGGTCATAGCAACTCTTCAAGATAGTCTACAAAGTTATAGAAAGGTCATGATCTACATGTGTGAGGGGGAATAACCACACAGATCAAATCTCTCTCACATCAAGATCTTCTCTCCCTCACCTTCCTTTTCTCTCTTCTTTCTCTCCCCATTTCTTCCTTTTGCTCTTCTTCTTTCTCTCTTTCTCTCTCTCCCCCTCCCCCTCCTTTCTCTCTCTCCCCATTTCTTCTTTTCTCTCTCCCTGTGTCTTTCTGTCTGTGAACCCAAAGAAGTTCCATCTACATTTAGGTAGGTATGATATGGTACCTGAGGCTCAGCAGTATCTCAGGCAGAACTCATGCCTTTCCATAGCCTCTATGTAACACAAGTTTCCACAGGCTTAAAAACCACTGCAAGCATGAGGCAAGAGTGGGATTACATATATTTATGTATGATTATAGCCTTCCTATGCAAAAATGGCATAAATGACCCATCATGAGCAGGTCATGTGCTTTGAAGCTTGAGTGGTTTTTCCTTTATAGTGAATAGATTTCTACCAAGTAACAAAATGGCTAGTCAATACTCAACAAATTCAATTGATTTACTCCTTCTGATGGTAAAAACTGAATCCACACATTTTGTTGTGGGATTCAAAAAAAGATCATTCCTGTGAAGTTCTTTGCAAACTTTAAAAGTCTATAGAAATGTCAGTGATTATTAGCCTCATCCTCTTCATCTAATTTAAAGGTGCTGCCATTTTGAAAGTTGTCACAAGGACAACATAAGCCCTCCATGCCCAATAACAAGAGTACCAAAGATGTGTTTAACAAACATAATGTATCCACATCTGTGAAAAAATGAAAATGCATAGTAATTGACTTCTCATTATACAAAACTTTGACATATAGCATAGGCAGTTTGAAGAGTTTTATACTACCTAAGGATTCTGTACTTTTGCAGAAGAACTTATAACAAGGTGCTTTGAAATCATACTGCTCCTGATGGATATAATAATAATGTATTATACGTCATTAACATGCTGTAATGAAAAGAAACCTAGAGTTGGAGTCACAAATTGCAGATTTGAATTCTATTCCCCATCTCACTAACTGTGTAATCGTGACTCATTTCTGAACCTTTATTTCCTCACCTGTAGTCAAGGTGTTGGCTGTTAAGGTCACTTCCAGCTCTAAATGTATGGTGTAATTATCCCCTTTGAGTGAATTCATTGAAAGAAGATAGGAAAACTTAATGTTCCAGTATTATGATTCAATTTTTAAGAATTCTGCTTAAATATGTGATCTGCAAAGGAAGTAGTATAATAATATAGTAAGAACAAGAAAAGGTCATAATTCCAAGAATTCCAGGTAAATTCAAATGATATGGAGGGTGAGGGAAGGTGTAGAATCTAGGGCCACTCTTGTATATGGTTGAGATATACCAGACACAGAAGTTGTGGACATTCAGTTGGTCAAGGAACTGGGAAACCTAGGTGTTCAAAAGTACTTGAAGTGGATAAGACTGTAAGCCAGGTACCAAATTTATTCAGGAGGACAGGGAGCCATGTAGGGGGCTATAGATGACAGCAAAAAGGATCAAGATGAGATGGAATTCATTGTAAAGGTAGTTAGTTACTGAGCAATAGTGACAGAAGGTGAGTCTGAGAGTGGCAGTGGGGAGCAAGGAGCATGATAATTTTTTCCTTCTGGCCTTGTGTGCCATGAGATGTGAAAAAAGAAGTTAGCCTTGCAGATAGTTACAAGAGTTGTGGAGTCTGAGAAAAAGCTGTTGTTGTCCTCCATTCTCGAAAAGGACCATGACATCAGGGAGGTGATGCCATGACATACAAATGAATTTAATTTAAGCGAGAGAGGGCTATGCAGAGTCACCATGCTCACTGATTCAGAGAGCAACAGGCAATGGAAGAAGTGTGAGAGAAAGGGATCTAGCACCATTGATTTCGAGATGGAAGGAAATTTCTACAGAGGCATTGGGTACAACATCTTCATTTTACACATTAGGAAACAGAGATAGGAAATGACTTGAAAGGAACTGATCCAGGATTCAGACTTAGGTTCTCTCACCTAAATCCAGTGATCTTTTTTCAGCACAATAACAGAACTGTCCAGAGGCAAATGGAAATGAGAGCCAAAGAGAATGGTCATTAGGGAGGGAGCTGGTATTGAGTTCATAGTCCTATCAGCTCTAGTGGGAAGGCAGGACATGTCTTAAGGAGGATGGTAAAGGGTCTCAAGCTCATGACATATGATGATCTATTAAAACAATTAGAGATGTTTAGCCTGGAGAAGACCTGGGGTGAGGGTGGGGGAAGGACATGATAGTTCTCTTCCATTCTATAAAGGGTAATCATGTGGAATAGACTTTATACTTGCTCTATGTGGCCACAGAAGGTAGAACCAGGAGAAATCACAAAGGAAGGGTTGGGGTGAAGAGGAGTTAAAGGAGACAGATTTAATCTTTTTAAATCCTCCTAACATGAGAACTATCCAAAAGTGGAACAAACTGCCTCAAGAGGGGGTGAGCTCTTCTTCCTTGGAAGTATTCAAGCAGAGATTGGATGACTGTCTATTGGGCATATCATAGTGAGCATTCCATTGTGCTATGGATTAGACTAGATGGTTGCTGAGTTCTCTTCCTTTCTGTGATTCTGCGACTCCCTGGGGGACTCTGATGACAGAAAGAAGACACCCTGAATGTTAGGGAGAACTTCTGTTTGCAAGTAGGACTGGAATAATTTCCCCCAGGGAATCTCTGTGGTCCCATGGGAGGAATTTCCCAAGCCACATGACCACACAGGCCAGAACTCCAGTGGTTCTGTTATGAATCCAGTTCTGATCACAAAAATACATGGACATCCCATGTGCTGCACAGAGAGATTCCCATAAAATGGCATATGTGGAACCTCTGTAGAATACTGATGGAAGGACATGGACAAGAGTTGTATAGGAAAAGAAAGCAGATCTGTATGCCTTTCTGAACCTTAACAGGACCTACCCACACAGAGGAGATCACAGAACCATTAAAGTACTGATCAAATATTTTAAAATAAAATGTCATTCCTTAGAATATAATATAATTTCAAAGGTAAAGGGTGATTTCAGATGGTATATTCACATGCATAAATAAGTAAATATATTTTCTCATCCCGTTGCCCATTTTGGCCCACTTCTCTTTCCATTCCTTAGATAAGAGCATGCCTTGTGATTTCTGTACTCTTCCTACCTGAATTATGAGAGGTTCTAATAGCTTCTCCACTGTATGTGTCTGGATCTGGAGGTCCTGGGGATTCATTTTCAGTTGAATTGGTGTCTCAGCTGACATGCTGCCTGTGCATAAGGACAAAAATAGAAACACACAATTATAAGTGAGTCAAAATAATTTCTGGAGGACGGGGCCAAGCTTAGGCAGAATCATATCGGTGATCAAGTTTCTCGGTGGCACCCCTTTCCCATTAGCCCCACCCTTTCAACTCAATTCAACCCAACTCAACAAATGCATAGTGTACCTGCTAACAGAAAGAACGGGCAGAGCATTCCATGACTTTAGCCCCACCCTAAGTTATTTTAGGCACAAGTGGGAGAGTGTTGGTAAATGGTAAAAACAACCAGTTCTCTGAGAAGGAAAATATATGTGCGACATACTTCTAAGTTTAAGCTATGTTAACATTTTCCATCACTTTCCAAAGTCTAGATGTAACATTAAGTAATTTGAATTTGAAAATCCCTTTGTTGGCAAAGGTAGCAGGTACTTAGCACTTAGTAATTGATCAAGCCTCTGTTGGGGAAACAGAAGGTATGAACTCCTGTCTCCTGTTGCTGGCATAACAGGAAGGGGTTGGCTGAAACAGGAAGCTAATGTTGTGTGTGTATAAGAAAAGCCCCAGAGAAGCACAGTCAGAACTTCTTGGGACAAGAATCTGGTGGCAGAAGCTACGGAAGAGAAATGAGAATCACGAACTGAGTCAGAATTTCCTGAGAATTTGTGGTGGCAGAGCTTTTTCTGAACAGGAGCCAAGGAGGCTGAAGAGGAGCCGAGGAGCCTCCCCCCTCCCCAGGCTGGATAAGGTGACTGATTTTTTGAACAAGCTACAGAAGACTGAGGAAGCATGACCAAGATCTTAAAATTTTGTCTGTTTGTGGCTTGGTTGAGCCTTGAATTCCCAGGAACAGAAATTGTGAAGGATTTGAGATGGACTGGAACTCCAATATGGAGCAGGAACTGCCTGGAGAACTAGATAAGGACCTGGGAGCTGTCTGCCTCCGAATCCAGGTGACTATTTGGTAGATTCAGGTAGGAGCTGGGACTGTGGAAGGGGATCCAGGGAATCTGAGAGACCACCCCAAGTCAAGCTGAAAAAAGACTTTACTTGGATACTGTATACTGACTGAGGAATTGTAGGTTTACTAGTGACCTAGAGGTAGAGGGTCTGTGTATTTTCTAATGATTGTACATAGTGATTAATGATACTTAGTAATTGATTGCTGAATAAATGACTGATTGAGTTAACCTAGTGTGCCCATGAGTAGAAGACTTTGACTATTGTACTCTGAGATGACTGAATGACTAAGTAAGGAGGCAAACCTCCTTAGGGATGATTGAAGGTACTAAATGATTCTTCTTTGTTGAAAACTCTTGTGACCACTTTGGTGAAAACTATGTGGCCATTTTAATGATAAGCTGTTGTGAATACTATATTATGATTTTCTGTGATAATTTGTAATATTGTGAATGCTATACCTTGATTTTCTGTGAATGTTTTGCTTTGATTTGTTATGGAATAAATGGAGAGTTCACTATACTGTGTAATCAGAACCTTAAAAACTGTTCACAGTAGCATTCTTCTAGAAAGCTGGTTGTTCATGGCATTACACTAGACAATCAATAAAGCAACAAATTAAGCCCTTATTTGTAACACTTATCTATTTCAAAGATTAAAATGCTCACACTGAAAATTTAACTATCAGCTCTCAGTGCAAGTCAGGGCTGGCTCCAGTATTCCCCCTGGACATGTAAACTTTTACACCTTTAGTTCCATTAAGTTCATAAATCATCCATGTGGGCACTCCCTCCAAAGGTATAGACCATAGCCCCTCCATGCCTCTTGTCTAAGTCCCCCTAGAAATCCACCATAGGAAGTCTCCATGTTGAGAACCTTCCTCTAGAAGTGCAATAATACTACAAGAACACTGGACTTCTCCATTGGCTATCTCTTACTCTGCCAACAAGATGACAGACCCTCCTCCTTTTGTGACCATCTACCACTTTGGTAACTTTCACATCATTTTTTGTAAACACCTCTTTGTAACTGATCCACTACAGCCTCTTTAAGCAGTCAGTCTACAAGCATTAATTGAGTACTTATTATGTGCCAAGCATTATGCTAGGCTCTGGGGATGCAAAGAAAGTCAAAAGCATGGTGTGCACCCTCAAGGAGTTCACATTCTAATGAGAGACAGCATGTAAAAAACTGTACATATGAGATAGATGGTATAAGAGAAACTAAGGTCATAAGGAACTCACTGGCTGGGGGAGGGGTGGGGAGGCCAGGAAAGGCCTCTTGCAGAAAATAGCTCTCTTTTACTCTTAGAGTGAATTCAGAGATTATGGTAGGAAACTGGCTACATCATTAAAAAATATCATATCAGGGAGGGGGCATGGCTAGGTGGCACAGTGAATAGAGCACTAGCCCTGGAGTCAGGAGGACCTAAGTTCAAAACCAGCCTCAGACACTTAACACTTACTAGCCGTGTGACCTTGGGCAAGTCACTTAACCCCAAATGCCCTCCAAAAAGCAACAAAAAAAATTGTATCATGTATGGTATTCATTTTGTAAATAGTATCAAAAAACAGATACTAGTCAAACCTAGTCATTGATAATATATAATGTGCAAATATGTGTATGTGTTTGTGTATACATACTTACGATTTTTCAGAATCCTCTCCCAAAAGCCTACTCTAGCCTGCTCAGATGGTATCTGGAGGAGTTGGTCAGTTTCGGGTGCTACATTTTTTAAAGAATGTTAATAGGCCGGAGAATGTTCAAAGGAGAACAACCAAGGAGATGAAGAGGTTCAGGTTAATGTCTCATGAAGATCTGCTGAAGGATTGGGGATGTTTCTCTTGGAGAAGAGAAGACTTAGCAGGGAAATTGATGACTCTCTTCCAATATCTGAAAGGAGCTATCAGGTCACCAGAAGCAGAATTAGATTTGTCCTGTTTGGTAACAAAGGAGAAGGTGCCACTTGATGTAAATCTTGAAGGAAGTCAGAGATTCTAAAAAGCAGAGGAGGTGAGGAGAAGGGAGGGACACATGAGGGACAGTCAGTACAAAGACCTAGAGATAAGATATGGATTAGTATTTGAGTGAGGAGTAGCAAGCAGACCCATATTATGACATCTCTGTTATGAGTCAGTTATTGGGCTAGATTCTGTAAATCGATAAAATGCACACTCTGGAAAGGAGGCCAGTTGGTCATGTGGAGAGAGCAGGCAATGGTAGATGGACATTCCAAGTACTGCATTCCAGAATACTCAAAGATCTACAGTGAAACCTTCAGAGCATTAGGTAGGCCCTATGCAGAGTATTTATAGACCAGGAATCACAAAAGGATCATACAAAATAAGAAGGCACAGATGAGACCCCAAATCTCTCTCATGGATAGTTTCCTATGGTGTAACAAAATCCAGTTACATTCTACCTTGAGGCATTAAGGTCTCTTCCCTCTCCCATAGTTCATTCTCTTTTTCCTTTTCTCCCTCCCACCCCCATTAGTCTACAAGTTTCTTGAGAGCAGGGACTGGTTTTGCCTTTCTTTCTATTTCCAGGATTTGTCATAGTAGCTGACAATGGTGCTTAACAAATGTTTGTCAAGTTGCCCATAATCACATAGCTAGTAAGTGTCAGATGTGGGATTTGAACTCATCTCTTCCTGATTCCAATTCCAACATTCTATCTATTTTGTCAGGCTGCTTCTCATAAGATTCTTTTGGTGCTGGGACTTCTTAGATAGATAGATAGACAGATAGATAGATAGATAGATAGATAGATAGATAGATAGACAGACAGACAGACAGACAGACAGATAGATAGATAGATATAGATAGATACAGATATATATCAGTAAATGCAGTAAATGACTGGCATTTTTAAGCTATCAATAAACATGTAATGGGGGAAATATATTTTTTAAAGTTATCAATTAAAAAAATTTTAAGTTCAAATTATTATAACTATTATTATTGTTTATGAAGTAAAAATAGTTCCCAGAAACATTTTTTGGGTTAACATAATCCTGATGATTCTATCATTCATCTCTACTCTTCTCAACCCATTCTCAATTGTACTTCCATTCTCCGAGGATCCAAGATTTCATCTGTAGATATGTACCTACACCTTGGATTACCATTTTCAAGAAGAGCTATACCAGACAAGTTCATCACCCCCAAACTAGCTCTTTTGAGACTTAAACTAGTCTATGGATAGCAGAAATCCAACATTCATCCATACTCAAAGTCTTTCTAGCTTAATAATATCACCTATATTTGTTCTCCCCTAAGATTGCCTTTAGTACTCAAGGTCACTTCTACATCAGACTTTAACGAATTCTAAAACTATTTGAAACCCCCACAGTGACCTTTCTGCTTTGAGCTTACCAAGAACCAACAACCTGTATAATAAGATAAACACTGGCATTGTAACCTCAAAATACATACACATCCACAAACACATACACAATATAGATATATATACACACATACATATGCGTATGTATATATACATATATGTATACATATGTTTGTATGTATACACACATAGAGATGTTTACTGTCTACCTTTGTTGTGGTAGATTCTGAAAATTAAACCAAGGCAATGTTGCTGCTGTTCATTTGTCCTGTGATCACAGGGACAGTAAATGGAAGACATTTTGAAGTTCTATAATAAGATGTCTATAAAGGAAGTAGGGTAACACTCTGCCTGAAGAACTCCCAGTAGATCCATTGTAGACACTTACATCTTAGAGGAACATAGATTTTCAATAAAAGATTTTAAAATAGGTCTGCAAGAGTCCATTGATCTCCAGAATGTGGAACTAAGAAGAATGGACAATTAAAAGTAAGAAAACCACTCAACATTTTTACAGAGATTTTGCCTTCTGAAAATGAAGGCTTTCCTGTCAAGAATCAGAGGGTAACTAAAGTCACCATGTCTTCTCCTGGTCCATAAATCCACTGAAAGGAACTATTTGAAAGTGAGATGTTCCATAGCAAAGTCCCACAAAGAAGAAAGCAGAGATGACCTTGAAGGACCTATGTTCCACAGGATAATTAGACTTTGAAAAAACTATGTTTTTCTCTCTCAGGACAAATCCAGTTGAAATCAGTTAGAACCAGTAGGAATAGGTGTGAGACTGGTCTGAATCAGTTAGAACTAGTTTGGACTGGTCACAATTATATTGAATCAATTGGAACTGGTCATAACTGGGAGCTAGTCTGAACCAATTACAAAAAAACAAAGCTATCAGAACCAGTATGACCTGGAAGCAGTTTGGGCCCTAGAACCAACTGAGTTTATTTTGTTCAATAATACTAATTGCAAATAAAATGAAATCCAGCAGTCAAGAGACTGAGAATTTATAAGCTAAATCATATTAAGTTCAACATCTGACAAACACATATAACAGTATAATGAGAAAGGACACATTGCTTGGAAAGAACACTGGTTCAGAAGTAAGAACACCTGAGTTCAAATCCAGACTCTGTTATTTATTATTCATGCGACCTTAGACTTATCAACTATATCAGTAGGATTCAGTTTCTGCATCTAAAACACTGGAAGAGATTGAATAGATAATCTCTAAGAATCCTTCTAGCTCTAAATCTGTCATTTGTAACTGGAATATAATAGAAAAACTATGTTTGATTTTGTTCTCAGGTTTGCACCCTTCCTTTTCATCTTTTGTATGTGTATTTTTTTTAACTCAAAATCAGCCAAAGACCTCTGTAAGGCGACATTTTTTTTCTTTAGTGCCCTCGATATAATTTCACATTGGATTTATTGACCACAGAATGTGAGAATTTCATTTTTAAGAGCTATCCATCAAGCCATCTTTCCATCTGGCCATTAGGTCATATCCTCATAGTTAGCATTCCTCTGTCTTTTTAAAAAATTTTCTTTCTGCTGGTATACATTATTATAAGGTAGCAGGATGAGAAAAAATGTGATGACCTGGGTTCAGGTTCTGACTCATTTGTGTTCTTCGGTAAGCCACTTCACCGGTTTCTTCATCCATAAAATGAAGGGTTTATACCAGATAATATCTCAAGTCCCTTTCAGCTTGAAATCTCTATAAAATACAAGATGAGATATAACTAGGATAGGATTATGCCCAGAATTCCCCTTTCATGACTATTTCAAACTCCATGAGAACATCTCTTGGGGTTCATAATTTTATCTCCATAAATTGGCTCTTATTTTTCAAAATCACATTCTGAATGGAAGTTCTCCCTTTTTTGCCTCCAGTACACCTTGTAAAATGTGAAATTGTTGCCAAAGGAAATCACAAAATTATCCAATTCCGTTGTTTAAAACAATGAGACTTCCATCAAATAATTGAACAATTAGCAGAATCTCTAGCCGTGTTGATAATGGTTGCCCCCCAGTCAAAAGATGGTTTTAGTGTGTGAGAGCCATCCTAAGTTCTGGTTCATTTGAAAGAGTAAGTCCAGGATGAGACTAACCCTAAACATCCTGCTTAAAAGTCTTCAGAATATTCAGTTTAACAAGGTTACAAACTGAAAAGTCTGTGCTCAACATCAAACTATTCCTTTGCTCATTCTAGAGTATACATTCTGCTGACATCTCCTCGGCTTCTTAGCTTTTCCTGCCGTCCTTGATTCTACTGATTCCTTGTTGCTTCCTACACTCATTTGGTCTGTAGACTTGCTTGTTGGCTCTGACCTTTCTTAGCCTCCATATTTGCACACCCAATAACCATCTACTTTTTTTCTGTTCATACAACAAAACCTTTACTATGGTCTGTTAAATTCAGATTATACTGAGTTCACTGAAGACTGCTTTACCCTAACCAGTATAGTTGTGTAAGTTCTGTGTACGTTCTGTCAATGCTACTCATGAAAGGCTACCAACCATGCCGTGATGTCAGCAAACTACACAGAAATCTTCCACCATTATTATGCCATGCCTCTGTTTCACTTTATTAATCTGTTATTAGGAAAGTATTATCCATATTCTCCTTCTGGCTTGATAGTCTGTAGTATGTTCCTAGAATAATGTTGTTTCTACTTCTCCTGCCTTTTCCAGCACCCAAATATGCTATACAAGTTTCCATGCTTGATTTGAAGATTCTAGGTACAGGTTGATATTTTGTTAACATTTAGTGCTGCAATACTCCCATTTCTTGTGAAGAAGATATGTCATTCTATGGCCATATTTTAATTATGATTTTTTTTCATACCAAATCTCAGGTCAAAGAAATCTTATTTCCCTCTTAAGAGCAAAGTCTATATAATGAGTATATGGCATATGTGTGCATGTCCAGTCATAGCACCTTTGCCTTTCTATCTCCAGCACTTAACACAATGCCTGGGACATAGTAAATACTTAATAAAAATGTGTACCCAATTGAATGAATGAGTCGACCAAAGGAGAACAACTCTTTCTATCATGCATATGTGCTTTGTGAATCATCATTCATTCTACAATGTTTTCATCTCATCACAGTTTTGCTTCTGCAGTTTAGGACCTTAAAACCAGACTTCAGAACATAAGATCCTACCTTCAGAGCTAGAAAAGATCTTTGAGGTTTTCTAGTCCAATGTCTTATTTTTTCAGTCTACATACTTTGTATATACAATCTTATTTGATCCTAAAAACAGTCCCATAAAGTAGGTATTACCAGCATGTTCATTTTGCAGGTGAAGAAACTGATGGTCATAGAAGTTAAGTAATTTGTCCGGGGCTACACAGTCAGAGTTGGGATTTGGTCCAAAGTTTTCTGACTAAATTCAGCACTCTTTTTTCCCAGTATTTCACAATAATTAACATTGTCAAAAACCTAAGTTCCTCTTCCTCAACACACACACATACCCACTAATGGACACCATCTTTATAAATCGTGTTAGAAAAGAATGATATCAATTCTCCTAATCTACAGAAATCTTATAAAAGATCTTGACTTCTTTCAAGATAGCTCCAGAATTCTAAGTAGAGAACAAAGACCAGAGGCCACAGATACAACTAGCGGAAGGATCCTGGGTCAATTTATTGGATTTCTGGATCCTCAAAAACCTATGTGTTTGTCACTCAAGAACATTGAACTCCAACTGAAAAGCACTGTACTAAATTTTAGAATCTCAATTTCAGAATGAAAATGGAGGATTTTAAATATGTTGGAATTCAAATACAAAAGCTTCCTAGAAATATATATACACACATATATACGTGTGTATGTACATGTATATATATGCACATATACATACATAAACTATAACTTTGTAAAGAAATCATAGAGAGGCATTATTTAAAGGAGACAAAATTAAATCCCCCAGAAAATATATGCTTATATATGGACATATATATTCACATATATGATGAATTCTATGTGTCTTGAAACAAGGCCAAAACCAAATTTAATTAAGAAAAAAATACATTCTATAAAAATGCTTTGACCACGAATTATGTAAGCAAAGGGCCTATGCCCCCCTGCTGATGATTCTAGCCATGTTATGTAATTATTAAGCTGTTTCCCATCATCTAAATAAAAATAGTGAAAGTAATAATTTTTAAAAAGCTCCATGAGTTCAGCTGAAGCAATACCAGTCAAAACATGGGAGCACAATTCCATTTAAATCTTATATCAAGTCCACCTCACCATGGAGGGTCAGCATGGCCTACTGGACAGAGAACTCTGACCTTGGAGTCAGGATGATGTGGAATAGAATGCTCCATGCCCCTCACCCCACAGAAACTTTTGAGCTAGATATATGACCTCAAGCAAGTCACTTATACTTTCTAAGCCTCAGTATTCTCATCTGTAAAATGATCATGATAATGGTACCTACTTCATGGGATTGCTTCTAGGATCGAATAAGATTATATAAAAACAATGTTCCATAAAGTGCCATATAAAGATCAGCAATTATTATGAAAGGTCAGTTTTACTTAGCTTCAAAAGAGAAGACAAGGTTTTTGGAGATGTTTGGGGTATTTTTTTTATCTTTTTCAATTAAAGTAAGGGAAAAATAACTAATTTTGAACACAAGAAATTTTACATAAAGATCTCATCTTCTGGGTAAGAATGGAATTTAAATGTTTAGCTGAGTTTGGGCTTCATTGTGTGGGATGAGGGTGGGAAGGATTGAGTTCTTTGTTTCGGTTTGTTTTGACTTTTTTTTTGGTCTTGGTTTGTTTTTTAGGAAATGCAAAGTCCTTCTTTGAATCTCTCCAGACTGGGGTAAACATTTAAAATTTCAACTATATCAAAGTAAGGCAGAAAAGAGGGCAGAAGCATGGGGCATCTCTTCCATAAGGCATTGCCTTTTCACTTCCTTGTCCTCTATACTCATCTGAAGATACCATCTCTGAAGTCCTTTAAAACTCCATTTCAAATTCTTTCTCCCCAGTCATGGCCCAAGCCCTCATCACTTTGAAACAGTCCCCTAATTGGTTTCCTTAATTCCAGTTTCTCTCCTGTTGAACTCATTCTCAAGATAGCTGCCAGATTGATATTCCTAAAATATAAAAGTCTAATTCTGCCATTCCTTTATTCAAAAATCCTCAGTGGTTCTCCATTGCCTCTAGGAACTCCACAGCCTGACATCTAATCTGGTTCCTATATCTCTTTTCTGACATTTCCCATGATGTTCCCTCATATATTCTGTATTCCAGCCAAACTAGATAGATTTTTGCACCTGGACACACATTCTGTCTCCTCTCACCCTTCCTTTTACATTGCCCAAATTCTCTTCTTATGCCTCTTTCTTAGAATCTAGCTGCTTCGAAGGCTCAAATCAGTTGCCACCCCCTCCAGGAAGCCATTCCCCACCTTCCCAGTTGCTAATCCTCTCTTCCTTCTCAAATTCCCTTGTCTTTACTCATTTGTGTATATGTAGTATCTCTGCCCAAGTAATAATATTAATAGCTCACACTTGTGTAGTTATTTGATCTTTAGTAATAAAAATAATAATAGAAACAAGAACTAACATTTACATAGTGCTTTGTAAATATTACCTCACTTGATCCTCATAACCCTAGAGGGAGGTACTATTATTCCCATTTTACAGGTAAGAAAACTGAAACACAGAGGAGTTAGCTGACTTTCCAGGGTCACATAGCTACTAAAATCTGAGGCTGGATTTGAACTCATGTCTTCCCCATTCTATCAATGCACCACCTACCTATCTCTTTAACAAGTACATTTCTCACAACTCTGTGAAGTGAGTAGTAGCATTATGTCCCTTTGCTGATCAGGAACTTGTGGCAAAGAGGGGTTATGACTCATCCAGGGTCACACAGCTAGTACATGCCAGAGCAGAGTATTGAACTCAGGTGTCCAGACTCAGTGCAATACTTGTTCTATCACACCAAGTAATGAGTGCAATATCATCTCCCTAAAGGCAAGGGTTTTTGTCATTAGATCTCTAGCACTTAGTGCTTTCCATATAGTAGGTACTTAGTAAATGCTTCTTGTGAGTGATTCTGAACATGTATTATCATCATAGCAATAAAAAAACAACCTATAGATAGAGTACTTCAAGTTTTAAAAAAAATCTTTCTTCAAAATAACCCTTCATGAGTCATGGACGTGGAATTGAGAAGACTTAGGTTCAAATCCTGCTTCAGAAACTTGCTAGTTCCATAATTCTTGTCAAGTCTCTTAACTTCACTGAGCCTTAGTTTCTCCATCTGTACAATGGTACAATAATGACAATAATAATGATAGCTCTTGTCTCACAAGTCTGTTGTCTTAAGTGAAATAATGTAAAGCATTTCACAATCTTTGAAACACTTTATAATTGTCATCTATTATTATTACTATTATTATCTGTGTTATTATCCTAATTTTATGGATAAAGAAATATAGCTTATAGACTCTTGTAAATGTTCAGGAATTAAATGGGCCAAACTGACAGCCCAGAGCAATGAGATATTCTCTCTGTACAAGAAAGCCCATTTTATCTGATCTCAGCAAACTCAAAGAATCTTCCATTGTGCCCTCCAGGCAGAGAACAATGACATCCCCCATACATTATATCAGAGGCAACAAGTGTCTCCATAAGAGCGTCATGACAGTGGTTCCTACAAAAGGAACAGCCCTAATGGGCTGATGGAGTTACTCCATAGATGGTCAGGAGATCAAATGCCTGGACTTTCTGGAAGTTTGATACTGTTTACAGTAGTGAGTAAAAACGCATAAGAGTGAATTACCCATCAACCTCAATTCCAAGCCAGAGATTTGCTTTTCCAGCTTGGTCTCTGGCCAGTTGACAAAGATATTAGAAACTAATAAAAGTTCTGCTTCTCTGAGCAAAGAAAAAGATTCCCACTTTTCCCTCAAAGTAACCAAATAAATTGCTGTCCTGGGGAAATTGTGTGGGAACATCAGTTTCCTATTCTCTCTCATTGTGGCTTCATTCTCTCCTCCACCCATGGCTTGTTATGAAGAAGACTGTCCTGACAGCATCCCCCTTTCATCCCCCTTTCTAGTATCAGCTACTAGAGAACTGGGCCAGATTATTCACCTCAACTTTGGAAGGAGCTTTTTCCATGCTGGTTCAGTAACCAATTAAACACTGATTCAATATTTTTTGGCTATTGAATAATCCAGTGTTGGAAACACAGAATCTGAGATGAAAAAGACATCAGATGCCAACTATTCCAACATGTGCCTGCAAAAGAATCCCCTCTTCAGCCCCCCAGATGTACAGTCATCCAGCCTTCTCTTGGAGACATCCAGTGATGGGGAACTCACTACCTCCCCAGGGAGCCCATTCTGCAGATGGGGCAGTTTTCATGGTTAGGAAGTTTCCACTGTCCTAGAGCCTGAATATGACTCTTTGCAACCCCCATCCTCTGATCCTAATTCTACTCTCAGGGAATGATGACAAGAAATCTAATCCTTCTTCTAGGGGGTAGCCCTTCAACATAGCTATCATGTCACCCTGAGTCTCTTTTTTTTCCAGGCTAAACACCCCAGCTCCTTCAACTAGTCCTCACATGGCATGAGCTCAGTATAGCACATCAAAAGAGAGCCAAGGGACCTTGAACAAATATGGTTATCCTTTTCACATCTAAGAGGTTAGGGGAACAGTGCCCTTGCAATCTGGAAAATCTGCTTAAAATTTTTGGACCCTCTCTTTGTACCAGAGAAAAAGTCTGAATTTTCTCTTTTTCTTTATTATAGAGTGTTTACAGTCCCTAACTGTAAAATTCAAGTTGCTATATTATATGCATTTCTAAGTTTCTAAACTTTTTCTATGTCAGCTGCTGGCCGTTGAGTGTTGTCTGCAGCTTCCAAAAAACCGCCAAAAACTTCCCATTTGATTTCTTATGCTGACCTAAGATATATCAACACCGAGATGGGGAAAGGAAAATTGAGATGTGGATGGGATAACTACCTTCCCCTCTCTAGGGCTGAGTTTCCTCTCTGCCAAAATGAGAGGCTTCAACTAAATAATCATTCTAGAATTTATGGTTCATACCAATTCTGAACTTCTTCCTCTACATAACCTTCACCACTACTTGGGTGGCCAAGAACAGACCCCAACACGAGGTGGAAAGTAGCTGAGTCCTGTCTTATAACCATCACTTGATAGGATAGTGTGGCGGGAGGAGCATTGGATTGAAAGTCAGAGGCCATGTCATGATACTTACCTGGGTGACCTTGTGCAAATTCTCTAACTTTTCTAGACTCCAATTTCCTCCTTTCCAAAAAAAGGGCTTTGGATTAGATTGGTCTCTAAGGACCCTTCAGGCTCTTGAATCCATGATCATATGAAAATAGTCAATGGGCAAATAGTAACAGATCATCTTCTTTATAAGTGATGCAAGGATTAGCTATACTTGCTGAGAATTTCATCCAAATGTTTTGAATGTGTCAGAGAGAATTTCTCTCATGCATTTTCAAGAAGTTCTCTGTGATTCCGGTTGCTGGGGAAGTCCCTCCACCAACCCAGATAGCATCTCCTCTATGAATTAGGACTAAGAGAAGTTCCAGTGAACTGGCTAAAGCACCGAAAAATTAGGGGACTTACCCAGGGTTTCACAGCTAACATGTCCAAAACAGGGCTCAGTCCCATGTCTCCAAGCCCAGCTTCTATCCACTATTCCACAGTGTGTCTAGGTGTCAAGCGATATTTACATGACCCTGTCCTCGTTTCCCAAAAAATGTAGCCCCTTTAAGAATTCCACTTAAAGGTAATCAGAACAAGAGGAAACTGATAAGTCTTGGTTGCCTGGGAACTATTTTCGACCCACGATTGAAAATGCAAGCGCTGAATTCACTAACTTCTTTCACTTTTCCTTTTTGCATTCTTGCCAATCAGTATCGCCTGATTTAAAAATATGAAGAGGAAAAAAAATGTAGGTGAAAAAAATCTTTTTTAAAAAAATCCACATTTAACTTCAGATCCAGAAGTCTGTAATAGGATCTTGAAGCATAGATTGCATTACTCAGGGGTATAATAATAGTTGACACATATACAGAACTTTCAGATTTGCCAAGTGTCTTACATACATTATCGAGATCGAGTACACTACTTCCCAGAACCACACCTACTCAAATTATAATATTTCAGATTCACAGTGCAAATGTTTCAAATATGTTACTGTTCAGCTACTATAGTTTGGATGAATGAGATAATGCACACAAAGTGTTCTGCAAACATTGAAGCATTGTATTAATGTAATATCTCTGTTAAATTATATTATCATTATTATTATCATTATCTGCATAGGACAAGTTTTTCCTTCAGCACTTCAAAGAAATTTCTCCTAGAGATTCTCCACATTTGAGCTGCACTGATTCTATTCTTCTAAATGTGCCCACCTCAGCAGAAATGGCATGGAGGGGCTCATAGTATCCCATGATGACAAGACTAGCATTTTGTGTCTCTCTCTGAGCTGCCCCCAGATCTGCCCAGAAGAGGGTATCACTCTAACAGCCCAAACACCACAGCAGAGGATTCAACATGCTACTTGACAGATGCCACTTCCCTTTATTTCTCCTCAGAACCTTTTATCAATAGGTGCCTCTCAGAGGCAACCTACAATGATGAGAGCTCACTTGACAGGAGGGGAAAAAAAAATGTGTTTTCAAAGTTAGACTTCAAAAGAAGTGGAGACCAGCCCAGCCATCACTCACCAGCAAGACCCCAGGACACAAACACTTACTTGGCCACAGACAGCTCCTAAGTCGGCTGCCTAAGCAATCGCTTATGTTTGGAACTTCGGCCCCACCGCTGGGCTCAGAATTTGGCTTGTGATGCATGTGTAGGCAAACAGTCGACAAGCACCCTAGTGTATTTCAGGATGACTGACAGGACACAGTGGCTGCTGCTTTGGGGGTTGGGCACTCTTAAAGCAATATGCCGATGAAAAACATGCAAAGCCAGCAAGTTATGCTGGAGAGGGCTTTCCCTGAGTTTATGATGCACAAGTGACCCAAGGCCTGACATGGACTTTGGATGGGGGTTTTCATTTCACAGCAAGCCGAAAAACTGAAAGCTCTGGAACAGTCAACTAGGGATGTACCACTTGAGATGTAAGAAAAATGAAAGATAAAAGTGGTATGATAACTGCAGAGCTCTAGATTCCATCAGTACATAAATTATACTGCAGATGACTTTCTTAGCAGCCACAGTCAGGGTGCCCAGGAGTGGGAGAGGATTTACCAATCTGTCATTGGTCATTGATGACCTCTGGAATCAATGCTTCAATATTTAGTGGGTCTATGATCTGATTAAGGTTACTTAGGACCTTAAGTCTGCTTACTGCCTCTCGTGGTGTCAGTCACAACCCACCCACACCTGGTCATCATTCCTGATTCTTGGACACGTCCTCCTAGAAACCCTCCATGGGGAATCCTCTCAAAATTGGGTAAGTTCTCCAGGCCTCTTGACTTTGCATGGATACCAAAGATGCATGCAGGCTGTCCCAAGATGGTTTCTCGCTCTTGGTACATGACTTGTCCTCCTACATTACAGGTCCAATTTCTCTCTGATGACATTTTTTACCTTGCTTCTATTACCCTGGCAAAGTGTTGGAACCTACTCATGCCCTCCACTGGATTATGCACCACTTCAAATCTTTGAGACTGTGGTATTCAAGACTCAAAGTCATGGCCAGTTGTGGTGATGGTGAAAGAAAACTAATGTTGGGTTATTTTTTTAGTTTATTATTTTTATTTTTCAAATAATGAGAGTTTTTTGTTGATCTGCCTTTCCCACTATCCCCTACCTCCATTTAGCAAATATTTTAAAATCCCTTAACATTTACATATTCCAGCAAAATAAATTCACACAATAGCCACCTGTGAAGACAGGGAGGTGAGTGGCATAATTCTTCTTCATTGTTTTAGAATTGTGGTTTATCTTTGTGCTGGTCAGAGTTCCAGGGTCTTTTGCAGTTGTTTCTCTCTTTAATGTTGTTACCATTGAATAAGGTATTCTCCTAATTCAGCTAGTTTTGTTCTGAATCAGAGCATAAAGGTCTGTCCCAGTTTTCCCCGAATTTGTCCATTTCATCAAAAGAATATTGATGTTCAAAAAAAATGGGCTTTTGCTTCAGGGAAAATCTTAAAAGAATGGTAAAATTTCCTTCCTAATGACAATCTAGGAGAGACTGAGTGGGAAAGGTGAAAACTTCTCAACCTATATCCTAAAATCTAGCTGTGCTAGGTACTCTGTCAGACACTGTACTTGGTTCTGAAGATACAAAGCCTGAAATAGTCTCTGCTCTCAAGGAGTTTATATTCTTTTTCATAACTATTTATAATTTTTCTTTGCCCTAGCATGTGGTCTGCTCTTGTCAAGAGGTATCATACAGTGCTAAGAATTATGTGCATTCTTTAATGCTCTTACTCAGCAAGTACCACAAGACTTTCAGATCTAATTTCTCCAAAAACTTATTCAGTTGTATATTCCCTTTTTCTTTATCTTCCTATTGATTTATCTAGCTCTGAGAGAGTATTATTAAAACGCCCTATAATTATGCTATCCATATCTTTTATACAACTCACATGACCTTTTATGAATTTAGATGCTGTACCAATGAGTGTATGTATATTTAATACTAATATTGTTTTACAACCTATGATTTCTTTAAGTATAATGTGGTTTCCATATTTATCTCTCTTGACATTGTGAATTTTCCTATCTATTTAAATTGATATTACGATTACACAATTTGTGCTTTGAGGGAATCATCTAATGTATAGCAAATTTTATTCGAGTGTCTCATTTTTATTCTCTATGTGTCTTTATTTTTATATGTGTTTCTTTTAGCAGATGGTTGTTGTTTTTTCTTCATCCATTCTGCCACTCACATTTTGGCCTTATTTTTTTTTAATTACATTCAATAACCCTAGACCACATTTCCCATCATTTCCCAACAGGAGAACATATTTGAAGAACTCCATAATCTTGTTCTAAGTGAAATCTATTCATACCAGCATCAAGAAGTAGCACACAATGTGCCCATTACAATTTGCCCTTTCAAAGGAGTGATTTATGGAGATTAATCCCATCCAGGATGCCAAAAGTAAAAATCTTCTCTCATGAAGACTTTAAAAAGGTGGTGTTGTATATTAAAAAATACCCCAGGATGAAAGTCAGGTGCCCCAAGGGATTAATCTCAGTTATGTCCCTAATTGGCTATATGACCTTGGGCAAGTCACAGCCTCTCTGGGATTCATTCAGTACTTATAGAAATTTCCATCTGAAGGACTAAGAGATCTCCAAGTGGCATTTCTGTCTAACTGTCTATGCTCTGTTATTAAATTTATTCCATCTCTGAGTGGAAAGTATGTAATAATAAATAATAATGATAATAATAAACAATGATGGCAATAAAATTTACATATTACATTTACATTACCTTAAAGTTACATACGCTACCTCATTTAATATTCATAACGACCAATAGTTGCTACTATTCTCCTCATTTTTAAAATGAAGAAACTGAAGCTGACAGTGACTAAGGGACTTTCCCAGGGTCACATAGCTACCTGAACTTAGGTCTTCCTGCCTCCAATCCAACTCTGTATGCATTTGAACGTTATTCTAAGACAATAATGTCTTGGAATAATTCTATGATGTAAAGTGCTTACTATTCTTGAATTATACGTTCTGTGGTCTATGGTCTCTTCTGTCTTAGAATCAATTGAAAAATCAAAGTTAACGACCTTTAAAAATGTCATTTAACTTCACTGAGACTCAGTTTCCTACTCTGAAAAATTAATTGGCTAACCAATTAGTTTCACCAAGAGTGCATTAGCATAATTATCTTCCCCCAGTCCCTCTAAGAAAAATCAGTTTCATCTTTCATCATCTTTGTCAATCTGATGGGTATGAGGTTATATCTATGTGGTTTCAATTCTTTTTTATCTTATTAACAATCTAGAACATTCTTTCATAGAGTTGTTGATAGTTTATATTTCTTCTTTTGAAAAGAATATATCTTTTTACTATGTGTCTGCAAGGGAATGGTTCTTGCTTTTCTATATTTGTATCAATTCTCTATATATCTTTGACATCAGATCTTTATCAGTGATATTTGCTTTGAATATTTTTCCTGACAGAATTTTGAACTCATTTCTAATCATCCTTTTCCCCTATGCATTTACCATTCAGGATGAAGAGAACAGAATCAAACCAGAAGGTAAAACAGCCCTTCTCCACCATGATTGATTGCATTAGAAAATAACCAAACATTGCCTAAGTGGTTATTACATACAGGAGCCAACAAGAGCATTTAAAGATATGATCCCTGATAATCTTAATTACATTAAATTGAAAAGTTTCTGTACAAACAAAGCCAATGTGACCAAGATTAAGAGGGAAGTGGGAAACTGGGAAAGAATATTTACAACCAGTGTCTCTGAGAAACGCCTCATTTCTAAAATATACAGAGAATTATGTAAAATCTACAAGAATACAAGTCATTCCTCAATTAATAAATGGTCAAAGGATATGAACAGGCAATTTTCAGAGGTAGAAATTAAAGATATCTTTAAGCATATGAAAAAATGCTCTAAATCACTCTTGATTTGAGAAATGCAAATCAAAACAACTTTAAGGTACCACATCTCACCAGCCAGATTGACTAAGATAACAAAACAGGAAAATGACAAATGCAAGAGAGGATGTGGAAAAATTGGAACACTAATGCATTGTTGGT
>JAQQSV010002603.1:12219-24537 GCA_028646515.1 Pseudochirops corinnae | reverse complement strand
GAGTCCTATTCCATGGGTATTTGGGGGTGGCTATGTGAGAGCTGCGATATATTGCTGGTGCTACGCCGCCATCTTGGCTCCGCCCCCCCACTTTTCATGATTTTCTTGCATCATTCTCATTTCTCTTCCCAATTTTTCCTCTACTTCTCTTTTTTTTTTCTTTTTTGAGGGGGGAAGATAGGGCATTTGGGATTAAGTGACTTGCCCAAGGTCAGATGGCTAGTAATTGTTTAGTTTCTGAAGCCAGATTTCAACTCAGGCCCTCCTGACTCCAGGACCAGTGCTCTATTCACTGCATCACCTAGCCTCCCCTCCTCTACTTCTCTTACTTGATTTTCAGAATCCTTCTTGTGCTCCTCCATGACTTGTGACCAGTTCATGTTTTTCTTGGAAGCTTTTGATGCAGGAGTTTTGACTTTGCTGTCTTTTTCTGGTTCTATGTTTTGATCATCTTGATCACCAAAAGATGATTCTATAGTTTCATTTTGCTTCCTCTGTTTGCTCATCTTGCTGGCCAATTACTTGACTTTTAAGCTCTTTGCCATGGTAGGACTCTGCTTCCAGAGTGGAGAGTGATGTGTCCAAAATTTCTGGGGTTTTGTGCAGCTGTTGTCAGAGCTTCTTCCAGGCACCTGTGAGGACTGTGAGGAGGATTGCCTCTAGATGGCTTCAACAAGTTCTACCACACCAGCACTCCTCACCCTAGGGCTACCACCCAAGACCGCCGCCAAGGTCAAAGCAAGGCAAAGCAAGAGAATCCTGCCTCAGCTCCAGCAAAGAGATTCCTGCAATTGCCTTCCAGTCATTTACTTGGTCCCCCCATGATTTGTAGGCCAGGAGCTCTGGAAGCACCCACTGCAACCACAGCTGCAGATGGCCACCACTTCTGCCACACTAGGGGCAGGGGCCAGACTGCACTCTTCTCTCAACCAGTTCCAACAGAGTCCCTTCACTGACCTTTTACTTTCTTTTTGGCATTTATGGATTGAGAAGTCTGGAAACCACCACAGCTGCCTGTGATTCACTCTCCTGAAGTCTGCTCTGGCTGGTCTCTTCCATGGATCTGGGCTAGTGTGGCTCACATGGGACTGTGTTCTGCTCCCAACCGTCTTGTCGGCTTTCCAGGCTACCTTCAGCAGGAGATTTGTTTCTGTCTTTGTCACTTTGTGGGTTCTGTAGCTCTAAAATTTGTTCAGAGTCATTTTTTTTACAGGTATTGAAGGTGGTTGGAGCAGGAGCTCAAGCAAGTTCCTGCTTTTACTGTGTCTTCTTGGCTCCTCTCTCCTGTAATGGTAATGGGAATTTGAAGATCTTCCCTGCCCCTTGATAGGCCTAAGTTAATTTGAGGACCTTCCCTGATTTGAAAATATACTTTGCTCCCTAACAGGCTGAATGTGGTCACATGGAGCCTGTGGTGGGAGGCTTGTTTTTCAGGAAGGGACAACTTTTATTACTTTGTAGTCAAGTGGGGTCAAGAGGATAGTGATAATGTCTGACCCTGAAGAAGGCTACATATACCTCTGAGGTGAGGTTTTGCTTTGTGAAGAGTTGTGTGATTTGGCCAGATGAGACTCTGGACAGTTGTTGAGCCCCCTGGCTTTGAACCCAGATGTTGGTGCTTCTCTCTCTGGCGGCTAACTAGGGTACGGATGTGATGGTCAGACAGCTAGAAGTGTCTGTTGGCCTGTTGAATTGTGTTATTTTCGGTCTGTATTTTTTTGTCTGCTTTTAACTTCTGGTTGTATTCTCTGAAGTTCAGGGTGCTAACTCTTTCCCCTGAACTAAATAAATTATATATGTTTGATTAAACTAAGATTGTTAACCCTTTTTGAGGTCCTTTCCTTTAGAAAAACAGATCAAAGAACTTGTGTTAGTATCCATCCAGGGTGTGCAAGGGTACTTGCTTCTATACCCCCCAACCCCCAAATAATATTTTTAAATGAATAAAATAAAATGCACCAAATTACAAAGCAAAACAATGATATTAAAATGTAGTTAGCAAAATATGTTTGTTTGTTTTAAGTTACCAGAACACATGTAAAGGTCCAAAATCCCTAATTTTACAAATGAGGAAACTCAGGTTCAATGACCATAAAGTGACTTGACCAAGGTGATTACTCAGATATCTTGTCCCCAGTCCTACATTCATGACATAGAGCAGCATTTCTCAAACTGCATTTTACAGAGCCCTATAGTTCTTTCCATGAGAAAATGTTGATGCTAGGAATATATATTCTCTTTTAAAATATTATTTCTGAAACTGTGCATTATTAAATACACCACACACACACACACACACACACACACACACACATATAATTTTTTCTCTTTTTTTTTCTAAAATTTCTTGTGGCCTCATCTTTTAAAGAGAAGGGTTGGGAAGAAGAGAATTTCATACCTGAAGGCTCCCTACAAAACATTAGCTTGGTAGTAATTTCATTATTGATGGAACTAAAAGGCAACCTGATGTAGTAGTCTCAAGGTTAGAAAGCCTTCTAGTGTAGTATTGGCTATTTAATCATGGGCAATTTACTTAGTCTTTTCAGAGCCCCCAATGCAACTTTCTATGAGTATGTTTCAGGTTAGGTGTCCATCTATGAAGATATTGTGGATCTGAACCCTTTCCCCCACCATGGAAAACTATGACACTTGTTGCTTCCACTCCTTTCTTTTCCCTTCATTTCTAGGGCCACATACTAACTAAGAACCATAAGATTTGAACCATATGATGTTTATGATGTGGAGGTCAGGGCTTTTAGATAGGATTGGAGGACAATGAGAATAGGTGAATAAAACTCTTTGGCAATAAAATTTTGAAAACCTCCACAATCTGCTCCCTCCCCATAGATTTAAACTCTAGTACACAAATGGCTCCAAGTCCCATAGGGCTTCAACAAATGGAGTGTAAAAAGACTGGCTTAATTGCGTTGGAACTACCATCTCTCATTCAAAGGTCTTAATGTGAATGTAGTGAAGTATAACTTTAAAAAAATTAATTATTGTGCTTGAGTCTTTTTCTAAAGATTAAAAGGCATTGGTGGTTTTTTGTTTGTGTTTTGTGTTTGTCATTGTTGCTGTTGTTGTTGTTGTTGTTGGAGCACAGAGACTGCAACTCATTATCCCAAATGAAAGGCAAATGACATCATGAGGTCATTTCCTTAGGTGTGATGGCACAAGTAATTTTGAAAACTAAGCTCTTGTACATTCTCAGATGAATATAAAGCACCATGATTGGTGAATGAGAACTAGACTTGAGTCAGGAAATTTGGAACAAAAAAAGAGAAAATAACAAAATTAAAAGTAAGAAACTATTAAGTTAATAAATAAAACTAAAAATTAGGTTTATCAAAAACAATAAAATAGATAAATCAATTGTTAATGTGATTTTTAAAAAAGAAATAAGAAAACCAAATTACTATTATCATAAATGAAAAGGGTGAATTCACCACAAATGAAGAGAAAATTAGAACAATTATTAGGAACTATTTTCCCCAATTATATGCTTGTAAATCTGACAATCTAAGAAAAATTAATAAATATTTACAAAAATATAACTTGCCCAGATTAACAGAAGAGGAAAGAGAACAAATAACCCCATCTTAGAAAAAGAAATTGAACAAGACATCAATGAATTCCCTAAGAAAAAATCCCCAGGGCCAAATAGGTTTACAAGTTAATTCAACCAAACAATTAAAGAACAAGTAATTTCAATACTATATAAACTATTTGAAAAAAAATAGTTAAAGCAGGAATCCTTCTGCATTTCTTCTATGATAAAAATATGGTAGGTACCTAAGCCAGAAAGAGGAAAAACAGAGAAAAGAAAACTATAGACAAATTTCCCTAATGAATATGGATACAAAAATTTTAAATTAAATACTAGCGAGGAGATTATAGCAATATATCACAAATATCATACACGATGATAAGGGGGGAATTATATCAGAAATGCAGAACTAGTTCAATATAAGGAAAACTATCAGCATAATTGCCCATATCAATGACAAAACCTACAGAAATCATAGGATTACCTCAATATGCAGAAAATGTTTTTTTACAAAATACAATATCCATTCCTAATAAAAAAGACTTGAGAGCATACGCACAAATGGAACTTTCCTTAAAATGATGTGTAGTATCTATTTAAAACCATCAGCAAATATTATCTTCCCCAAAAGATCAGGGGTGAAGCAAGATTGCCCATTATGACCACTATTATTCATATTGTACTAAAATCTTAGCTATAGCTGAAAGAGGAAAAAAAAAGTTGAAGAAAGCAGAATAGACAATGAGGAAACAAAACTATCATGGTGTGCAGATGATATGACTGTATACTTAGAGAATCCTAGAGAATCAACTAAAAAACTAGTTAAAAAAATTAATAACATTAGCAAAGTTACAAAATATAAAATAAACCCATGTAAATCATCAGCATTTCTATATGTTACCAACAAAACCTAGCAGGAAGAGATAGAAAGAGAAATACTATTTAAAATAACAGTAGACAATATAGAATACTGCCAAAACAAACCAAGGAGGTATATGAACACAATTACAAAACACTTTTCACACAAATAAAGTCAGATCTAAACAATTGGAAGATTAATTGTTCATGGATAGGCCAAGTCAATAAAATGAAAATGCTAATTCTACCTAAATTAATTTATCACTGCTATAATAAACTACCAAAAATTATTTTAGAAAGCTAGAAAATAATAATAAAAAATTAATCTAGAAGAACAAAGTATCAGGACTATCAAGGGAATCAGTGGGGAAAAAAATGTGAAGGAAGGCAACCTAGCAGTGTCAAATTTCAAATTATATTATAAAGTGATAATTGTCAAAACAATCTGGTACTGGCTAAGAAAGAGAGTGATGGATCAGTGGGGGTAGATTAGGTACACAATGTGCAGTAGTAACTGACCATAGTAATTTAGTATTTAATAAAATAAAGATCCAAGCTTTTGGGACAAGAACTCACTATTTGACAAAAACTGCTGGAAAAACTGGAAAATATTTTGGTAGAAACTAGGTATAGACCAACATCTCACAATTTATAACAAAATAAGATTAAAATGGATAAATTATTTAGGCATAAGAGTATAATAAGTAAATTAAGAAAGCATGAAAAAATTTACTAGTCAGATCTATGGGTAAGGGAGGAACTTATGATAAAAAAAAAAGATAGAGAGTACCATAGGAAGTAAAATGGTCATTTTAATTACATGAAATTAAAAAGCTTTTGCACAAACAAAACTAATGCAGCCAAAATTAAAGGTAACACAAGAAACAGAAAAAATTTATAGCAAGTTTCTCTGATAAAGGCCTCATTTCTCAAATATACAGAGAACTAAGCCAAATTTATAAAAAATAAGATTAATTGAGAAGTAGTCAAAGGATATAAACAGATTGTTTTCAGAAGAAGAAATCAAAGCTATTGATAGTGACATAAAAATGCTCTAAATCACTACTGATTAGAGAAATACACATTAATGTAACTCTGAGATAATAAATGCTTGAGGGGATGTGGAAAAAATTGGGACATGTATGTGCTATTGGTGGAGCTGTAAACTGTCTAATCATTCTGGAGAACAATTTGGAACTACATTCTATATACCCTTTGACTCAGTGATGCCACCTCTAGATCTATACCTCAAAGAGATCAAAATAAAGGAAAAGGATCTATTTGTACAAAAATATTCATAGAAACCCTTTTTGTAGTGAAAAAGAAATGGAAATTGAGGTGGATGCCCATCTATTAGGGAATTACTGAACAAGTTGTAGTGTATGATTATTAAAAAAGTATGATTGTGTCTATAAGAAATGATGATCAGGATGGTTTCAGAAAAACTTGGAAAATTTTATATGAACTGATGCAAAGTTAAATGAGAAGTACCAGGAGATAATTATACACAGTAACAGCAGTATTATAAAGATGAGCAACTGTCAAAGACTTAGCTACTCTGATCAAGACAATGATTCAAGACAATTATAAGGAAGCCATGAAGAAAAATGCTATCTACCTCCAAAAAGAGAACTGAGGAACTCAGAGTACAGATTGAAGTAACTTTTTCCACTTGATTTTTCATGGTGTGTGTGTCTGTGTGTGTGTGTGTGTGTTTGTATGTCTTTTCTTTTACAACATGGCTAACATGGAAATATTCTTTGCATCATTGCACATGTATAATCAATATCATATTACTTGTCTTTTCAAAGAATGGGAAAGGGGTGGATGAGAGGGAGAAAATTTGGAACTCACAATTTTTAAAGTCAAATGTTAAAAATTTTAATATATTTCAGAAAGTTTAATGAAATAAATAAAAATATATTTTAAAAAATAAAGCCTAAATCTTACACCAACCCAACTTTCCAGATATTCATTATTTCTTTTTATGAACAATATTTTCCAACCAAATTTGAAATCTATAGCTACTTCCTCTGGCCATTTATAGAATCTGGACTCTGTCTCTACAATGTATTACCTCCTCATCTTCACCTCTTAGAATCATTCTCTTTTCTCACCAATTTCTTGGTGAAGACGTTTTTGATTTCCCCAATTGGTAACCATCCTTTACTTTTCTGTGTACCTGTTATATTCTGCCGCTATTTCACAATAAAAATAATGCTCCTAGTTTTTACAAGGCAAATAAAAGGTGAATGGAAACCTTGTGTCCAGACAGAATATGCTCTTTGAATAGTCTGGACTTCTATCACATGCTGTTGAGACTCAATAGGCAAGTGTAAGCAAAAAACCTTCCCCACATAGGTACTTGCTGCTATTTTACTTGCTGTGTATTTCTACTGCAAAAATGGAGAATTTCTCTTCCAAAGACCATAACCCTGAAATTTCTAGCCTGGCCTCTATCATTTTTATGATGATATCACTCCCTCACTATACTTACTGCAATACAACTGAATTGGTTTCTTGGAGACAAATCTCAGCAGGCAAAGGGATTCTCTAGAAATAGTTGTATGGACCCCTATGGAAAGTGGTTCAGAGTGTTGAGACAGTTCAGTCTTTTTAGTGCATAAACATACAGAATGTGGGTTAGACTAGACCAGACATAATTGTGCTGGTGCAAGAATTGGAACAAGCCTGTGAAAGGAGCAGATGCAATTGCAACAGTAATTAAAATAGCAGCTGAAACAGAAACGGAGGGTGCTAAACATGGAGCCTGACCAAAAGCATTGAGTATCTAGAGGCTTGCATTGATCCATGCTCCTTTCCTAGAAACTGGTGGACTGTACTTACCCTGAGAGACTGCTGAAATCTGGTGAATTTCTTTACTTTTTTTTCTCTTTGCTTGATGCTGCTTGGGAGGTTTTGTTACTCTTAAGTGTTTTATGTTCTATTAAATTGCTTTCTTGCTTATTTGGATAGTATTTTAAAATGTGCTTGCTCTAGTTAAAATCTTAATTATGTTCTGGGTGTACATCTTGGCATATAGGGATTGTGTGCAGATAGGATTGGGAAGTGGGAGGAAAAGAGAGACTAATAACTATTTTGATACCCAGAATTTAGCAGGTTGGAGATCTTCAATTGTGATGTGGTTACCAAAAATCACTCTAATCTGGAGATTCTAAGATTTTGTGATTTTAAAAAAATTAGTAACCTTCATTTTACACATCCTAAATTTTCAGAGAAAAGCTCATTTCATTATCTGAAGTGAGTTAGGCTGATTTAACCTGGGCTGGGCTATCTCCACACCTCTCTCCCTCTCTTCTCCCCTCCCTATGATGTAAGGGGAGACCAGTGCTTTTAGGAAGAAGGTAGTATTGTTCAAAGGAAAGGGTAGTGGCCAAAGGCAAGACTGACAGTGGCAGAAATTATGTGTGGTCTGGGAGGATACAGCTCTTCTTATTCCTATAAGAGCAGGAGATGGAGGAAAGTGTTGCTCGGTCAATCTTCTGCTCAGTAGCACCTTTTTGATTACATATCCAATACAGATAACTGATGCAGAACAATCGCTACCCATTCTTGATAATCCACTTTTACTTTTTACCCTCCCTTCTGAGGTGAGACTCCTTACTTCTATTTTGGTCTATGGAGGAGTAAGGTCTCTTTGGGAACCCTCTTATTCCCCTTCCTTTAGAACTGCTTTCCTCATATCTATTTAAACTCCAACTGAAATATTATCCTTTGAACTCTGACCACCAAATTTCTGGCACATGATAGGTGTTTAATAAATGAATGGCCACCAAACATCCCAGATTAGCCTTTCTTCTGTTTGGAACCTAGAGGATTGATTGGTCCATTCCATCTAAAATATTGTGTTCAGTTCTAGACATCACATTTTAGGATTGTTGTTCATCCTTCTTCCTCTTTGAAAACGACATCAGGAAGGTGATGCTATGACTTGCAAGTGAATTGCATTTAAGTGAGGGAGAGCTGTGCAAAATCACCAGCCTCACTTTCTCCTCCAGAGCCATCTGGATGCAGTGGTAAGATATAGATCAGGATGGCCAGAGATGGCCCCCACACATTTTAGAAAGAACATAAACAAACTCCCAGAGCAAGCATGGAGAAGAGAGACTAGGTTGCAGAAAATGAAGGAGATCATGCCAAAGAAAAATCATCTGGAAGAACTGGAAAAGTTTAAGTTGAAGAAGAGAAGATTTAGGAGGGATAGATATAAGAGTTTTCAAGTTTTTTAAGGGGCTATGTGGAAGAAGGGTTAGAACTGATGTCATTGATCTTAAGGGATACAACTAGGAGCAAAAGGTAAAAGATATGGGTAGAATTCTGTTGAATATAAAGAAAAATATTCTAAGATTTACAACTGTACAAAAATGGAAAGGGTTGTCTCAAGAACTGGTGAGTTTCCACTCTTGGGAGTCATCATATAAAGTATGAATGACAACTTATTGAGTATATTATAATGAACATCAGTCCCAAGAACATATTGGATGGGGAGTGGGGGTTGGAAAACTTCCATTAGGGTGGCACTACAGTATAATGAATGATCTTAATCCTGCTTTTCCATCCATACCTCTCCAAGTGAAACCTCGCATTGAAAGCCATTGCCTCTTTAGAAATCCTTCAGCATACATTGAGTGGGTGTATTCTAGCAGTGTCTAGACTGCTTGGAGAAATGTGACAATGTCAATTTATGGACACTAAAATATCTAAAAAAAAGAGGTGGGGTGAATAGGCAACTGTATCACTTTTTCATTTTAAAAAGAGACATTTTTATAAGCCATTGCAAGGTAGCTGAAGAAGAGAATCACCTTCCTGATTTTAGGTGGTATCTGCCTTTGAAGTGAAAAAAAAATGGATGAAGGTGAGATACACTTGCCCTATGGTACAGACTAATACTGGAGTCATTGTCTTTAAAGCAGATTTCTTCACAAGCTGTTTTTGTCCAGTTGAGAAAGGCTCTTATAATTCCATTTAAACTGCAGTTGTTTCATGAAATTGACCACTTCCTGAAATAAGGTAGAAAGTCAAAATGTTTTTCTCAAGTACCTTTCTCAGAAAGTCATAACACAGATCATATGAAATGATGACCTACACCTCCCAAGGTAGAATGTCTGGGTTGAGGTTGACCAGGAAAATAGTAATAATGGCTCTTATTTACATTGTACTATAGAATTAATAGACTTATAATGCATCCAAACAGGTTAATAAATAATAAACCTGTAGAAATGCATCTGGTTCTCATAACAGGCAAGTCAAGATGTTACAAGGGAGAAAGTAAAGTTCAGAGACTGACTTGTCAAAGGTCACACATCAAAGAAGTGGTATAGTTAGATCACATACAATCACAGATTTAATGGTATAAAAGATCTTAAGGATTATTTAATACAGGAGTTTTTATTTGAGGTCCATGAACTTGACTTTTAAAACATTTTGATAAATATATTGCAGTATAATTGATTTCCTTTTAAATCCTATGTATTTTATTTCATGCATTTGACAACATTATTCTAACATTTCCTCAGGCTGCCAAAAAAGGCCCAAGAAAAAAAAGGTTAAGAACCTCTGCCTTATTCCAGACCTCTCATTTTAAAGAAGCAGAATCTGAAACCCAAAGAGTTTGAAGTGACTTGTTTAAAGTCATGCACATTATAAATGGCTAAGCCAGATTTGATGCCAAATCTTCTAACTCCAAATCCAGTCCTCTCTCTACCACCAGACATACTTCTCCTTAGGACTTGAACCAAGATCAAGTGACTCCCAATCAACTACGATAACACACAGACTTGTTTCCTTTATGTAACATACCTTATAAACTTGTAGGTTTGTTAGGATGATTGATGCAGAGCAATCACTACCCACTCTTGATAATCATACGTACATCCATGCAGATCACTGATAGTCAAAAAGCAGTAAAAAAGCAGGAAGTGTGCCGTCAGTCGTGCCAACTTTAGTGTCTCTTTCAACTATCATCCATTTTAAGTAGGGCCAAGGCAGGCCCACCCTGGGCAGAAATGATCTAGAAAAAATTCTATCATGTTACAAAGGTAATTTGAGTTAAGAAAATATTTCTTAATAGAAGAATTTGACATGAATTACCTTACATGAACTATCAATAAATGGCACACTATTTTTGAGACATAGCTGGGGGTGTCCCAGGTAGGTCTTCACACCATGAAGCAAGCATTACCATTAGCCCTCTCCTTCCTCTCATGGGAAGTAAGTAACAAGAAGGTGGGCTGATATTTCTGGCATATCTTCTATGCACACCTATGAAAACTAACAATTTATTAAAAGCCCTATTCATGAAAAAAATCTCAAACAGCTTATTAAAAAGAATCCTTATCATGTGATGGAAAGGACATGAAAATAGGGGTAAGAAAAATTAGGTTGAATTCTTTCAAGTAATTCACCCTCTCTGAGCCTGTTTCCATATTTGTTATTTTTAAAAATGGATGGGAGAGAGATTCTGGGAAGATAACAGAGTAGGTCAGAAAGCTTTCAACTCTCCAAATTTCCTACACAAAAAAGACAGAGCATCCACTTCAGAGGAGCAGAAATGAATACAAGATAAAGCAATTGTGCTCCTAAGACAATTTGAGAAGATCGCAGGAAAGAGCCAACCTCCAGGGATGGACATGGCCTGAGTGGAGTTCAAACACCTCCAGGCTGACTCTGCAGAATCAATAAACAAGTCCTTGGGGCAGCTGGGTTGAGAGGTAGCTTCAGCCTTAGAAATTATCATCTTGCAGACAGTGGCTGGGTCTGACTGCTGGGGAGGAAAAGATTAAAGGATCATGCATTGACCAGGGAGGCCAAGCACAGCTATGCTGACCAGACAGGTCCTGGGCTGGGCTCCCCATGCAGGGAAAAAGGAACTAGCATACTCATGGTGAGTGCAGTAGTGAGAGGCAGGGACTTTATTGGTTGTGGGCACCTGCAGGACAGCAGACTCTTTGGTTTCAAATCCAGGGCAGAGAGGACAGCTGTAGTTTGCAGCCACCAGAGGTACTACAGGAAGCAGTCTCATTTGTGGGACAGTGGGGTTGGGGGCTCTAGCTGCAGCTTAGGAGTGGAGAGGAGAGCTCAAGTCTGGGCCCTGAGATAGATCTCAGAAAATAACAGTAAGAGGGATCTAAAGCTTGGGCATCAGTTCTCATACCTTGAGACTACAACTTGATTACACTAATAGCTGCTAAAAATAAACTATAGATAGATAGATAGATAGATAGATAGATAGATAGATAGATAGATAGATAGATAGATAAAGATTAGTAAGCAAAGGAGGAAGACCCAAACCATAGATAGTTACTATGAGGACAGAGAAAATCTGGATTCATATTCAGAAGAAGATAATGGAGCTAAAAAAAAAAAAACTCCTCTTTTTTTCAGTGAAAAACATCAAATGGTCCCAAGCACAGAAAGAATTCTTGGGAGAACTTAAAAATTAAATAAGAGAGATCAAGGAAAAGTTAGGAAAAAAAATAAGAGCAATTCAAGAAAATTATGAAAAGAAAGTCAACCAACTTGAAATAGAAAATCAAAAAGTTAAGGAAGAAAATAATTCCTTGAAAACTAGAATTGGTCAAGGTGTAACAGCAAGCACCCTAGCATACCTAGGGCAGCTACTAGCACAGGTTCTTAGATCTGCTTTTCTAAAGGAAAGCAACTCAAAATGGGTTAACAATCTTACTTTAATCAAGCATATCATTTAACTAGTTCAGGGGGAAAAGTCAGCACCCTGAACTTCAGAGAATACAAACAGAAGTTACAAACAAACAGAAAAAACAGATCAGCAGACGGCTTCTAGGGTCTGACCATTACATCAGTTACCTAGTCAGTTACCAGTGAGGGAAGCACCAACATCTGGGTTTTTCACAGCCGGGGGGCTCAACGGCTGC
>JAQQSV010002603.1:0-12119 GCA_028646515.1 Pseudochirops corinnae | reverse complement strand
TTGATTAAAGTAAGATTGTTAACCCATTTTGAGTTGCTTTCCTTTAGAAAAGCAGATCTAAGAACCTGTGCTAGTAGCTGCCCTAGGTATGCTAGGGTGCTTGCTGTTACACCTTGACCAATTCTAGTTTTCAAGGAATTATTTTCTTCCTTAACTTTTTGATTTTCTATTTCAAGTTGGTTGACTTTCTTTTCATAATTTTCTTGAATTGCTCTTATTTTTTTTCCTAACTTTTCCTTGATCTCTCTTATTTAATTTTTAAGTTCTCCCAAGAATTCTTTCTGTGCTTGGGACCATTTGATGTTTTTCACTGAAAAAAAGAGGAGTTTTTTTTTTTTTAGCTCCATTATCTTCTTCTGAATATGAATCCAGATTTTCTCTGTCCTCATAGTAACTATCTATGGTTTGGGTCTTCCTCCTTTGCTTACTAATCTTTATCTATCTATCTATCTATCTATCTATCTATCTATCTATCTATCTATCTATCTATCTATAGTTTATTTTTAGCAGCTATTAGTGTAATCAAGTTGTAGTCTCAAGGTATGAGAACTGATGCCCAAGCTTTAGATCCCTCTTACTGTTATTTTCTGAGATCTATCTCAGGGCCCAGACTTGAGCTCTCCTCTCCACTCCTAAGCTGCAGCTAGAGCCCCCAACCCCACTGTCCCACAAATGAGACTGCTTCCTGTAGTACCTCTGGTGGCTGCAAACTACAGCTGTCCTCTCTGCCCTGGATTTGAAACCAAAGAGTCTGCTGTCCTGCAGGTGCCCACAACCAATAAAGTCCCTGCCTCTCACTACTGCACTCACCATGAGTATGCTAGTTCCTTTTTCCCTGCATGGGGAGCCCAGCCCAGGACCTGTCTGGTCAGCATAGCTGTGCTTGGCCTCCCTGGTCAATGCATGATCCTTTAATCTTTTCCTCCCCAGCAGTCAGACCCAGCCACTGTCTGCAAGATGATAATTTCTAAGGCTGAAGCTACCTCTCAACCCAGCTGCCCCAAGGACTTGTTTATTGATTCTGCAGAGTCAGCCTGGAGGTGTTTGAACTCCACTCAGGCCATGTCCATCCCTGGAGGTTGGCTCTTTCCTGCGATCTTCTCAAATTGTCTTAGGAGCACAATTGCTTTATCTTGTATTCATTTCTGCTCCTCTGAAGTGGATGCTCTGTCTTTTTTGTGTAGGAAATTTGGAGAGTTGAAAGCTTTCTGACCTACTCTGTTATCTTCCCAGAATCTCTCTCCCATCCATTTTTAAAAATAACAAATATGGAAACAGGCTCAGAGAGGGTGAATTACTTGAAAGAATTCAACCTAATTTTTCTTACCCCTATTTTCATGTCCTTTCCATCACATGATAAGGATTCTTTTTAATAAGCTGTTTGAGATTTTTTTCATGAATAGGGCTTTTAATAAATTGTTAGTTTTCATAGGTGTGCATAGAAGATATGCCAGAAATATCAGCCCACCTTCTTGTTACTTACTTCCCATGAGAGGAAGGAGAGGGCTAATGGTAATGCTTGCTTCATGGTGTGAAGACCTACCTGGGACACCCCCAGCTATGTCTCAAAAATAGTGTGCCATTTATTGATAGTTCATGTAAGGTAATTCATGTCAAATTCTTCTATTAAGAAATATTTTCTTAACTCAAATTACCTTTGTAACATGATAGAATTTTTTCTAGATCATTTCTGCCCAGGGTGGGCCTGCCTTGGCCCTACTTAAAATGGATGATAGTTGAAAGAGACACTAAAGTTGGCACGACTGACGGCACACTTCCTGCTTTTTTACTGCTTTTTGACTATCAGTGATCTGCATGGATGTACGTATGATTATCAAGAGTGGGTAGTGATTGCTCTGCATCAATCATCCTAACAAACCTACAAGTTTATAAGGTATGTTACATAAAGGAAACAAGTCTGTGTGTTATCGTAGTTGATTGGGAGTCACTTGATCTTGGTTCAAGTCCTAAGGAGAAGTATGTCTGGTGGTAGAGAGAGGACTGGATTTGGAGTTAGAAGATTTGGCATCAAATCTGGCTTAGCCATTTATAATGTGCATGACTTTAAACAAGTCACTTCAAACTCTTTGGGTTTCAGATTCTGCTTCTTTAAAATGAGAGGTCTGGAATAAGGCAGAGGTTCTTAACCTTTTTTTTCTTGGGCCTTTTTTGGCAGCCTGAGGAAATGTTAGAATAATGTTGTCAAATGCATGAAATAAAATACATAGGATTTAAAAGGAAATCAATTATACTGCAATATATTTATCAAAATGTTTTAAAAGTCAAGTTCATGGACCTCAAATAAAAACTCCTGTATTAAATAATCCTTAAGATCTTTTATACCATTAAATCTGTGATTGTATGTGATCTAACTATACCACTTCTTTGATGTGTGACCTTTGACAAGTCAGTCTCTGAACTTTACTTTCTCCCTTGTAACATCTTGACTTGCCTGTTATGAGAACCAGATGCATTTCTACAGGTTTATTATTTATTAACCTGTTTGGATGCATTATAAGTCTATTAATTCTATAGTACAATGTAAATAAGAGCCATTATTACTATTTTCCTGGTCAACCTCAACCCAGACATTCTACCTTGGGAGGTGTAGGTCATCATTTCATATGATCTGTGTTATGACTTTCTGAGAAAGGTACTTGAGAAAAACATTTTGACTTTCTACCTTATTTCAGGAAGTGGTCAATTTCATGAAACAACTGCAGTTTAAATGGAATTATAAGAGCCTTTCTCAACTGGACAAAAACAGCTTGTGAAGAAATCTGCTTTAAAGACAATGACTCCAGTATTAGTCTGTACCATAGGGCAAGTGTATCTCACCTTCATCCATTTTTTTTTCACTTCAAAGGCAGATACCACCTAAAATCAGGAAGGTGATTCTCTTCTTCA
Organism: Pseudochirops corinnae; assembly: GCA_028646515.1. NCBI lineage: Eukaryota > Metazoa > Chordata > Mammalia > Diprotodontia > Pseudocheiridae > Pseudochirops > Pseudochirops corinnae. The sequence goes on along the minus strand of JAQQSV010002603.1, from coordinate 9,212 downwards.
GCTACCTTGCAATGGCTTATAAAAATGTCTCTTTTTAAAATGAAAAAGTGATACAGTTGCCTATTCACCCCACCTCTTTTTTTTAGATATTTTAGTGTCCATAAATTGACATTGTCACATTTCTCCAAGCAGTCTAGACACTGCTAGAATACACCCACTCAATGTATGCTGAAGGATTTCTAAAGAGGCAATGGCTTTCAATGCGAGGTTTCACTTGGAGAGGTATGGATGGAAAAGCAGGATTAAGATCATTCATTATACTGTAGTGCCACCCTAATGGAAGTTTTCCAACCCCCACTCCCCATCCAATATGTTCTTGGGACTGATGTTCATTATAATATACTCAATAAGTTGTCATTCATACTTTATATGATGACTCCCAAGAGTGGAAACTCACCAGTTCTTGAGACAACCCTTTCCATTTTTGTACAGTTGTAAATCTTAGAATATTTTTCTTTATATTCAACAGAATTCTACCCATATCTTTTACCTTTTGCTCCTAGTTGTATCCCTTAAGATCAATGACATCAGTTCTAACCCTTCTTCCACATAGCCCCTTAAAAAACTTGAAAACTCTTATATCTATCCCTCCTAAATCTTCTCTTCTTCAACTTAAACTTTTCCAGTTCTTCCAGATGATTTTTCTTTGGCATGATCTCCTTCATTTTCTGCAACCTAGTCTCTCTTCTCCATGCTTGCTCTGGGAGTTTGTTTATGTTCTTTCTAAAATGTGTGGGGGCCATCTCTGGCCATCCTGATCTATATCTTACCACTGCATCCAGATGGCTCTGGAGGAGAAAGTGAGGCTGGTGATTTTGCACAGCTCTCCCTCACTTAAATGCAATTCACTTGCAAGTCATAGCATCACCTTCCTGATGTCGTTTTCAAAGAGGAAGAAGGATGAACAACAATCCTAAAATGTGATGTCTAGAACTGAACACAATATTTTAGATGGAATGGACCAATCAATCCTCTAGGTTCCAAACAGAAGAAAGGCTAATCTGGGATGTTTGGTGGCCATTCATTTATTAAACACCTATCATGTGCCAGAAATTTGGTGGTCAGAGTTCAAAGGATAATATTTCAGTTGGAGTTTAAATAGATATGAGGAAAGCAGTTCTAAAGGAAGGGGAATAAGAGGGTTCCCAAAGAGACCTTACTCCTCCATAGACCAAAATAGAAGTAAGGAGTCTCACCTCAGAAGGGAGGGTAAAAAGTAAAAGTGGATTATCAAGAATGGGTAGCGATTGTTCTGCATCAGTTATCTGTATTGGATATGTAATCAAAAAGGTGCTACTGAGCAGAAGATTGACCGAGCAACACTTTCCTCCATCTCCTGCTCTTATAGGAATAAGAAGAGCTGTATCCTCCCAGACCACACATAATTTCTGCCACTGTCAGTCTTGCCTTTGGCCACTACCCTTTCCTTTGAACAATACTACCTTCTTCCTAAAAGCACTGGTCTCCCCTTACATCATAGGGAGGGGAGAAGAGAGGGAGAGAGGTGTGGAGATAGCCCAGCCCAGGTTAAATCAGCCTAACTCACTTCAGATAATGAAATGAGCTTTTCTCTGAAAATTTAGGATGTGTAAAATGAAGGTTACTAATTTTTTTAAAATCACAAAATCTTAGAATCTCCAGATTAGAGTGATTTTTGGTAACCACATCACAATTGAAGATCTCCAACCTGCTAAATTCTGGGTATCAAAATAGTTATTAGTCTCTCTTTTCCTCCCACTTCCCAATCCTATCTGCACACAATCCCTATATGCCAAGATGTACACCCAGAACATAATTAAGATTTTAACTAGAGCAAGCACATTTTAAAATACTATCCAAATAAGCAAGAAAGCAATTTAATAGAACATAAAACACTTAAGAGTAACAAAACCTCCCAAGCAGCATCAAGCAAAGAGAAAAAAAAGTAAAGAAATTCACCAGATTTCAGCAGTCTCTCAGGGTAAGTACAGTCCACCAGTTTCTAGGAAAGGAGCATGGATCAATGCAAGCCTCTAGATACTCAATGCTTTTGGTCAGGCTCCATGTTTAGCACCCTCCGTTTCTGTTTCAGCTGCTATTTTAATTACTGTTGCAATTGCATCTGCTCCTTTCACAGGCTTGTTCCAATTCTTGCACCAGCACAATTATGTCTGGTCTAGTCTAACCCACATTCTGTATGTTTATGCACTAAAAAGACTGAACTGTCTCAACACTCTGAACCACTTTCCATAGGGGTCCATACAACTATTTCTAGAGAATCCCTTTGCCTGCTGAGATTTGTCTCCAAGAAACCAATTCAGTTGTATTGCAGTAAGTATAGTGAGGGAGTGATATCATCATAAAAATGATAGAGGCCAGGCTAGAAATTTCAGGGTTATGGTCTTTGGAAGAGAAATTCTCCATTTTTGCAGTAGAAATACACAGCAAGTAAAATAGCAGCAAGTACCTATGTGGGGAAGGTTTTTTGCTTACACTTGCCTATTGAGTCTCAACAGCATGTGATAGAAGTCCAGACTATTCAAAGAGCATATTCTGTCTGGACACAAGGTTTCCATTCACCTTTTATTTGCCTTGTAAAAACTAGGAGCATTATTTTTATTGTGAAATAGCGGCAGAATATAACAGGTACACAGAAAAGTAAAGGATGGTTACCAATTGGGGAAATCAAAAACGTCTTCACCAAGAAATTGGTGAGAAAAGAGAATGATTCTAAGAGGTGAAGATGAGGAGGTAATACATTGTAGAGACAGAGTCCAGATTCTATAAATGGCCAGAGGAAGTAGCTATAGATTTCAAATTTGGTTGGAAAATATTGTTCATAAAAAGAAATAATGAATATCTGGAAAGTTGGGTTGGTGTAAGATTTAGGCTTTATTTTTTAAAATATATTTTTATTTATTTCATTAAACTTTCTGAAATATATTAAAATTTTTAACATTTGACTTTAAAAATTGTGAGTTCCAAATTTTCTCCCTCTCATCCACCCCTTTCCCATTCTTTGAAAAGACAAGTAATATGATATTGATTATACATGTGCAATGATGCAAAGAATATTTCCATGTTAGCCATGTTGTAAAAGAAAAGACATACAAACACACACACACACACACAGACACACACACCATGAAAAATCAAGTGGAAAAAGTTACTTCAATCTGTACTCTGAGTTCCTCAGTTCTCTTTTTGGAGGTAGATAGCATTTTTCTTCATGGCTTCCTTATAATTGTCTTGAATCATTGTCTTGATCAGAGTAGCTAAGTCTTTGACAGTTGCTCATCTTTATAATACTGCTGTTACTGTGTATAATTATCTCCTGGTACTTCTCATTTAACTTTGCATCAGTTCATATAAAATTTTCCAAGTTTTTCTGAAACCATCCTGATCATCATTTCTTATAGACACAATCATACTTTTTTAATAATCATACACTACAACTTGTTCAGTAATTCCCTAATAGATGGGCATCCACCTCAATTTCCATTTCTTTTTCACTACAAAAAGGGTTTCTATGAATATTTTTGTACAAATAGATCCTTTTCCTTTATTTTGATCTCTTTGAGGTATAGATCTAGAGGTGGCATCACTGAGTCAAAGGGTATATAGAATGTAGTTCCAAATTGTTCTCCAGAATGATTAGACAGTTTACAGCTCCACCAATAGCACATACATGTCCCAATTTTTTCCACATCCCCTCAAGCATTTATTATCTCAGAGTTACATTAATGTGTATTTCTCTAATCAGTAGTGATTTAGAGCATTTTTATGTCACTATCAATAGCTTTGATTTCTTCTTCTGAAAACAATCTGTTTATATCCTTTGACTACTTCTCAATTAATCTTATTTTTTATAAATTTGGCTTAGTTCTCTGTATATTTGAGAAATGAGGCCTTTATCAGAGAAACTTGCTATAAATTTTTTCTGTTTCTTGTGTTACCTTTAATTTTGGCTGCATTAGTTTTGTTTGTGCAAAAGCTTTTTAATTTCATGTAATTAAAATGACCATTTTACTTCCTATGGTACTCTCTATCTTTTTTTTTTATCATAAGTTCCTCCCTTACCCATAGATCTGACTAGTAAATTTTTTCATGCTTTCTTAATTTACTTATTATACTCTTATGCCTAAATAATTTATCCATTTTAATCTTATTTTGTTATAAATTGTGAGATGTTGGTCTATACCTAGTTTCTACCAAAATATTTTCCAGTTTTTCCAGCAGTTTTTGTCAAATAGTGAGTTCTTGTCCCAAAAGCTTGGATCTTTATTTTATTAAATACTAAATTACTATGGTCAGTTACTACTGCACATTGTGTACCTAATCTACCCCCACTGATCCATCACTCTCTTTCTTAGCCAGTACCAGATTGTTTTGACAATTATCACTTTATAATATAATTTGAAATTTGACACTGCTAGGTTGCCTTCCTTCACATTTTTTTCCCCACTGATTCCCTTGATAGTCCTGATACTTTGTTCTTCTAGATTAATTTTTTATTATTATTTTCTAGCTTTCTAAAATAATTTTTGGTAGTTTATTATAGCAGTGATAAATTAATTTAGGTAGAATTAGCATTTTCATTTTATTGACTTGGCCTATCCATGAACAATTAATCTTCCAATTGTTTAGATCTGACTTTATTTGTGTGAAAAGTGTTTTGTAATTGTGTTCATATACCTCCTTGGTTTGTTTTGGCAGTATTCTATATTGTCTACTGTTATTTTAAATAGTATTTCTCTTTCTATCTCTTCCTGCTAGGTTTTGTTGGTAACATATAGAAATGCTGATGATTTACATGGGTTTATTTTATATTTTGTAACTTTGCTAATGTTATTAATTTTTTTAACTAGTTTTTTAGTTGATTCTCTAGGATTCTCTAAGTATACAGTCATATCATCTGCACACCATGATAGTTTTGTTTCCTCATTGTCTATTCTGCTTTCTTCAACTTTTTTTTTCCTCTTTCAGCTATAGCTAAGATTTTAGTACAATATGAATAATAGTGGTCATAATGGGCAATCTTGCTTCACCCCTGATCTTTTGGGGAAGATAATATTTGCTGATGGTTTTAAATAGATACTACACATCATTTTAAGGAAAGTTCCATTTGTGCGTATGCTCTCAAGTCTTTTTTATTAGGAATGGATATTGTATTTTGTAAAAAAACATTTTCTGCATATTGAGGTAATCCTATGATTTCTGTAGGTTTTGTCATTGATATGGGCAATTATGCTGATAGTTTTCCTTATATTGAACTAGTTCTGCATTTCTGATATAATTCCCCCCTTATCATCGTGTATGATATTTGTGATATATTGCTATAATCTCCTCGCTAGTATTTAATTTAAAATTTTTGTATCCATATTCATTAGGGAAATTTGTCTATAGTTTTCTTTTCTCTGTTTTTCCTCTTTCTGGCTTAGGTACCTACCATATTTTTATCATAGAAGAAATGCAGAAGGATTCCTGCTTTAACTATTTTTTTTCAAATAGTTTATATAGTATTGAAATTACTTGTTCTTTAATTGTTTGGTTGAATTAACTTGTAAACCTATTTGGCCCTGGGGATTTTTTCTTAGGGAATTCATTGATGTCTTGTTCAATTTCTTTTTCTAAGATGGGGTTATTTGTTCTCTTTCCTCTTCTGTTAATCTGGGCAAGTTATATTTTTGTAAATATTTATTAATTTTTCTTAGATTGTCAGATTTACAAGCATATAATTGGGGAAAATAGTTCCTAATAATTGTTCTAATTTTCTCTTCATTTGTGGTGAATTCACCCTTTTCATTTATGATAATAGTAATTTGGTTTTCTTATTTCTTTTTTAAAAATCACATTAACAATTGATTTATCTATTTTATTGTTTTTGATAAACCTAATTTTTAGTTTTATTTATTAACTTAATAGTTTCTTACTTTTAATTTTGTTATTTTCTCTTTTTTTGTTCCAAATTTCCTGACTCAAGTCTAGTTCTCATTCACCAATCATGGTGCTTTATATTCATCTGAGAATGTACAAGAGCTTAGTTTTCAAAATTACTTGTGCCATCACACCTAAGGAAATGACCTCATGATGTCATTTGCCTTTCATTTGGGATAATGAGTTGCAGTCTCTGTGCTCCAACAACAACAACAACAACAGCAACAATGACAAACACAAAACACAAACAAAAAACCACCAATGCCTTTTAATCTTTAGAAAAAGACTCAAGCACAATAATTAATTTTTTTAAAGTTATACTTCACTACATTCACATTAAGACCTTTGAATGAGAGATGGTAGTTCCAACGCAATTAAGCCAGTCTTTTTACACTCCATTTGTTGAAGCCCTATGGGACTTGGAGCCATTTGTGTACTAGAGTTTAAATCTATGGGGAGGGAGCAGATTGTGGAGGTTTTCAAAATTTTATTGCCAAAGAGTTTTATTCACCTATTCTCATTGTCCTCCAATCCTATCTAAAAGCCCTGACCTCCACATCATAAACATCATATGGTTCAAATCTTATGGTTCTTAGTTAGTATGTGGCCCTAGAAATGAAGGGAAAAGAAAGGAGTGGAAGCAACAAGTGTCATAGTTTTCCATGGTGGGGGAAAGGGTTCAGATCCACAATATCTTCATAGATGGACACCTAACCTGAAACATACTCATAGAAAGTTGCATTGGGGGCTCTGAAAAGACTAAGTAAATTGCCCATGATTAAATAGCCAATACTACACTAGAAGGCTTTCTAACCTTGAGACTACTACATCAGGTTGCCTTTTAGTTCCATCAATAATGAAATTACTACCAAGCTAATGTTTTGTAGGGAGCCTTCAGGTATGAAATTCTCTTCTTCCCAACCCTTCTCTTTAAAAGATGAGGCCACAAGAAATTTTAGAAAAAAAAAGAGAAAAAATTATATGTGTGTGTGTGTGTGTGTGTGTGTGTGTGTGTGGTGTATTTAATAATGCACAGTTTCAGAAATAATATTTTAAAAGAGAATATATATTCCTAGCATCAACATTTTCTCATGGAAAGAACTATAGGGCTCTGTAAAATGCAGTTTGAGAAATGCTGCTCTATGTCATGAATGTAGGACTGGGGACAAGATATCTGAGTAATCACCTTGGTCAAGTCACTTTATGGTCATTGAACCTGAGTTTCCTCATTTGTAAAATTAGGGATTTTGGACCTTTACATGTGTTCTGGTAACTTAAAACAAACAAACATATTTTGCTAACTACATTTTAATATCATTGTTTTGCTTTGTAATTTGGTGCATTTTATTTTATTCATTTAAAAATATTATTTGGGGGTTGGGGGGTATAGAAGCAAGTACCCTTGCACACCCTGGATGGATACTAACACAAGTTCTTTGATCTGTTTTTCTAAAGGAAAGGACCTCAAAAAGGGTTAACAATCTTAGTTTAATCAAACATATATAATTTATTTAGTTCAGGGGAAAGAGTTAGCACCCTGAACTTCAGAGAATACAACCAGAAGTTAAAAGCAGACAAAAAAATACAGACCGAAAATAACACAATTCAACAGGCCAACAGACACTTCTAGCTGTCTGACCATCACATCCGTACCCTAGTTAGCCGCCAGAGAGAGAAGCACCAACATCTGGGTTCAAAGCCAGGGGGCTCAACAACTGTCCAGAGTCTCATCTGGCCAAATCACACAACTCTTCACAAAGCAAAACCTCACCTCAGAGGTATATGTAGCCTTCTTCAGGGTCAGACATTATCACTATCCTCTTGACCCCACTTGACTACAAAGTAATAAAAGTTGTCCCTTCCTGAAAAACAAGCCTCCCACCACAGGCTCCATGTGACCACATTCAGCCTGTTAGGGAGCAAAGTATATTTTCAAATCAGGGAAGGTCCTCAAATTAACTTAGGCCTATCAAGGGGCAGGGAAGATCTTCAAATTCCCATTACCATTACAGGAGAGAGGAGCCAAGAAGACACAGTAAAAGCAGGAACTTGCTTGAGCTCCTGCTCCAACCACCTTCAATACCTGTAAAAAAAATGACTCTGAACAAATTTTAGAGCTACAGAACCCACAAAGTGACAAAGACAGAAACAAATCTCCTGCTGAAGGTAGCCTGGAAAGCCGACAAGACGGTTGGGAGCAGAACACAGTCCCATGTGAGCCACACTAGCCCAGATCCATGGAAGAGACCAGCCAGAGCAGACTTCAGGAGAGTGAATCACAGGCAGCTGTGGTGGTTTCCAGACTTCTCAATCCATAAATGCCAAAAAGAAAGTAAAAGGTCAGTGAAGGGACTCTGTTGGAACTGGTTGAGAGAAGAGTGCAGTCTGGCCCCTGCCCCTAGTGTGGCAGAAGTGGTGGCCATCTGCAGCTGTGGTTGCAGTGGGTGCTTCCAGAGCTCCTGGCCTACAAATCATGGGGGGACCAAGTAAATGACTGGAAGGCAATTGCAGGAATCTCTTTGCTGGAGCTGAGGCAGGATTCTCTTGCTTTGCCTTGCTTTGACCTTGGCGGCGGTCTTGGGTGGTAGCCCTAGGGTGAGGAGTGCTGGTGTGGTAGAACTTGTTGAAGCCATCTAGAGGCAATCCTCCTCACAGTCCTCACAGGTGCCTGGAAGAAGCTCTGACAACAGCTGCACAAAACCCCAGAAATTTTGGACACATCACTCTCCACTCTGGAAGCAGAGTCCTACCATGGCAAAGAGCTTAAAAGTCAAGTAATTGGCCAGCAAGATGAGCAAACAGAGGAAGCAAAATGAAACTATAGAATCATCTTTTGGTGATCAAGATGATCAAAACATAGAACCAGAAAAAGACAGCAAAGTCAAAACTCCTGCATCAAAAGCTTCCAAGAAAAACATGAACTGGTCACAAGTCATGGAGGAGCACAAGAAGGATTCTGAAAATCAAGTAAGAGAAGTAGAGGAGGGGAGGCTAGGTGATGCAGTGAATAGAGCACTGGTCCTGGAGTCAGGAGGGCCTGAGTTGAAATCTGGCTTCAGAAACTAAACAATTACTAGCCATCTGACCTTGGGCAAGTCACTTAATCCCAAATGCCCTATCTTCCCCCCTCAAAAAAGAAAAAAAAAAGAGAAGTAGAGGAAAAATTGGGAAGAGAAATGAGAATGATGCAAGAAAATCATGAAAAGTGGGGGGGCGGAGCCAAGATGGCGGCGTAGCACCAGCAATATATCGCAGCTCTCACATAGCCACCCCCAAATACCCATGGAATAGGACTC
>JAQQSV010002602.1:0-24557 GCA_028646515.1 Pseudochirops corinnae | reverse complement strand
TGAATGACTAAAGAAAGTACAAGGTAGTTAATTTGCAAGTCTTGTTTGTGACTCCCTGTGTGTTTATGCCTCTGGACATGGTCCTAGGATTAAGTCTTAATGTATAAATAGCCTTAGGCTAGGGTAGGGAGTGGTCAGGACTAAAGGAGGGTCCTTGAATTTCAATTACCTAAGAGTCTCTGCTATAAGGTATATAAACCCTGTGATTTTCTTATACCTTGGTTCTGTATGAAATGGTTCTGTAATAAACAGACTATTGAATACATCCCAGTCTCTCTTTCATTCAGCTGGTTGCTGGGCCATATTACCGTGCTGGTCACAGCAATCTATAAATACATATATATGGTATACATATATGCATGTGTATATTGTGCACATAGGTATCAATGTATATATTTGCATGTGTGTATACATACTTTGGATGTCTTCTGCATACATATATGTATAAGCATGTACACATATGTAAATATAATACACACAGCTTCATATAGACATTTTAGTGAAATAGATGCTATTTTTATCCCTACTTTAGATCAATCTATCTAATCTATATTTATTTATGAAAATATGGTTTCCCAAAATTATTTTTTTGTTGTCTTTTGGAGGGCAATCGGGGTTAAGTTACCTGCCCAAAGTCACACACCTAGTAAGTGCCCAAAATTCTTATTGTAGTTTTAAGCTATATAAACACAAGATAAGTGTATGGATGAAGGGAGGAGAACTAGTAGCAGTGGGGGTGATGAAAGATTTCATGGAGAAGATGGCACCACATTCTTTTTTTGGTGGATACAAGATAGTAGAATATAAAAAAAAAGCACTCATCTGATTTCATCAAACATTCCCCTCCAAACTACTTTAAAATAATGTTTCAAATAGAATTCTGGAGTAACAGAGCCAACAAAAGGTTCAAGTGCAACATTCTTCAAGTCCAAATCAACATAGGAGGTGTGACAAAGAGATCTGTGATGTGGGGGTAAAGGCAGACCCCAAGGCAATGTGGATGAAATACAACTGGTGAGACTAGGTGATAGCCATAGATGCAGCAGCAGACTTGGGATGTACCAAGCCAGAAAAAAGAAAGGTGACGTGGCAGCTGGTCAGAAAGAAACTATAGTGGTGCTTTTACTGGCCCTGGATACAGGAACAGATACTGTTTGAAAACTCCACTGCCTGTACCCACAGCTGGGTCATAGTTTAAGGGCAGAGGGGAGCATGCTCAGCCAAGGGGGAGTGTGAACAATTCATCATCAATGAAGATGAAATTAAAGCACTTATTAGGAGCTATTTTGCCCAATTATATGTCAACAAATCTAACAATCTAAGAGAAATGGATGAATATTATATGTGTGTGTGTGTGTGTTGCTAAGATTAACAGAAGAAGAAACAGAATACTTAAATAATCCTATATTAGAAAAATAAATCAAAGCCACCAATGGGCTCCCTAAGGGGGAAAATCCCTCTTGATATGATGGTTTCACAAGTGAAGTCTCCTAAACATTTAAAGAACAATTTATTTTGATACTAAAGAAGATATTTGGAAAAATAGAAGGAGTCCTTTCAAATACCTTTTATGACACAAATAGATTGTTGATACCTAAACCAGGAAGAACAAAAAGAGAAAGAAAACTATAGACAATCTCTTTAATGAATATTGATGCAAAACTTTAAAATAAAATACTAGCAAGGGGATTACAGCAGTATATCACAAAGTATGAACAGGTGGGATTTATATCAGGAATGCAGAGCTGGTTTAGTATTAGCAAAACTGTAAGCATAATAAATATAAGTAAGTAATAATAAATATCATTACAAAAAACCCAGAAAACATAATTTTTGCAATAGTTGCTGAAAAAGCTTTTTGACAAAATATAACATTTTTTTCCTAATTAGAAAAACTAGAAAGCATAGGAATAAATAGAACTTTCCTTAAAATGATAAGTATTATCTATCTAAAGCCTTCAGCAAATATTATCTGTAATGGAGATAAGCTAGAAGCCTTCCCAATAAAATCATCAATGAAGCAAGGATGCCCATTATCACTACTATTATTCAACACTGTATTAGAAATCCCAGTTTTAGCAATAAGAGAAGAAAAATAAATTGAAGAAATTAGAATTGGCAATAAGGAAACAAAACTATCACTCTTTTCAGATTTTATAAGGATATCTTTACAGAAATACAGAGAAACAAATAAAAAAATGCTTTAAATAATTAACAACTTTAGTAAAGTTGCAAGGTATAAAATAAACCCACATAAATCATCAGCATTTCTATATATTATCAACAAAGCCCTGTAGGAAGAGATAGAAAGAAAAAAATCCATTCAAAATAACTTTAGACAATATAAAATACTTGGGAGTCTACTTGCCAAGAAAAACCCAGAAACTATATGAACACAGTTAGGAAACACTTCACACAAATAAAGTTAGACTTGAATGATTGGAAAGATATTAATTATTCATGGGGGTAGGTTCAGCCAATATAAGAAAAATGACAACTCTATCTAAATTAATTTACTTATTTGATTTCATATCAATAGAAATACCAAAATTATATTATAGAATCAGAAAAATAATAGCAAAATATCATCCAGAAGTGAAAAGGTCAAGAATATCAAGGAAAACACTAGAAAAAAAGTGAAGGAAAGTTTCCTTGAAATAGGAGATCTTACATTGTATTACAAAGTAGTAATCATCAAACAATCTGGTACTTGCTAAGAAACAGAGTGGTCGATCAATGGAATACATTAGCATACCACATAATAGTAAATGTCCTTAGTAATCTAGTGTCTGATAAATCCAAAGATCCTAGGTTTTGGGAAAAGAACTTTCTATTTGATAAAAATTATTGGGAAATTTGGAAAGCAGTCTGGCAGAAAATATAGATCAACATTTCACACTGTATATCAAGGTAATATCAAAATAAGCACATGATTTCAACATAAAATATGATATCATAAGCAAATTGAGGGAACTTTGAAAATTTTATCTGTCAGATTTATGGATAAGGTAAAATATTATGACCAAAGAAGGAATAGAGAGCTTTAAGGGGAGTAAAATGAATACTTTTATTTACATTAAATTAAAAAAAAAAAGTTTCATACAAACAAAATGAATGCAGTCAAGATTAGAAGGAAACAGGAAAATGGGGAAATTTTCAGAACTGGTTTCTCTGATAAAGGCCTCATTTCTCCAATACATAGAGAAGTGAGTCAAATTTATAAGAATATGAGACATTCCTCAATTCATAAATGGTCAAAGATATAAGCAGGCAGTTTTCAGAAAAAAGAAATCAAAGCTTTTTCATAGGCATGTGAAAAAGTTCTCTAAATTGCTATTGACTAGAGAGATGGAAGTAAAAACACCTCTGAGGTACGTCCTTACATCTACCAGATTGGTTAATCCAACAGAAAATTTAAAAAAAAAAATGCAAAAAAAAAAAACCCTAATGTTGGAGGGGATGTGTAAAAAATAGACACTGTTAAACCATTGGTGTAGTTGTGAGCTGATACAAGCATTCTAGAGAGATTTTAAGTTTCACCCAAAGGGCTCTAAAATTGTACATACCTTGTGACCCAGAAGTACAACTACTAGTTCTGTACCCCAAAGAGATCAAAGAGAAACAGAAAAGAATCCATACATCTAAAATATTTATAGCAGTTCTTTTTTTTTTTTTTTTGGACTGGCAAAAAATTGGCTATTGAGAGGATGCCCACCAACAGAGGAAAGGCTGAACAAGTTGCAGTATATAAATCTGATGGAATACTATTTTGCTGTAGGAAATGATAACCAGGATGCTTTCAGAAAAATCTGGAAAGACTTATGCTAACTGATTCAAAGTGAAGCAAGCATATCTAGGAGAACACTGTGCACAGTATCAGAAATACTGTGTGATGGTAACTGTGAATGACTTAGCTATTCTTAGCAGTACAGAGATCCTAGACAATTTTGAAGGACTCAAGATGAAAAATTCTATCCACCTCCAGAGAGAGAGCTGATGAACTGTGAATGTAGAGTGAAGCATACTTTAAAAAAAAAAAAATTCTTCACTTTTCTTATTTTTTTGTCTGTCTCTTGCATTGAGGCTAATGTGGAAATATTTTGCATGACTTCTCATGCGTAATTGAAATTCAATTGCTTGCCTTTCCAGGGAGGCTACAGTGAAGGGTGGTAGAAAGACAATTTGGAATTCACAATTTAAAAAGAAATGATTGTTGGAAATATACTTCCATATAATTGGGAAATATTTAATGAAATAAATGAAATGTATATTTAAAAATCAACAGGCTGGCTATGTGCTATAGATACATTGATTAAAGGAAAAGTGAAAATTGACATTATATTGAAAGAAACTCTAAAGATGGGAAGAAAGTGCAATAAATCAATTTTACCCTTGGATACTTTGAATTTCTACTTGGCAAAATCAAAAGCTTGCTGAATGAAATATCTTTTAGCTTCTTGTTTTCAAATGGTCAAAATTCTTTAGGAATTGGAAATAGTTGGTCACATGATAAAAATGATGCTAGACTATTCTTCTGATCCTCATGACCTTTTAAAACTCTCCAAAATAAGAATTACGTACAAGGAATAAAGCAATTTCTGCTGCTTTCAAGGTCTAAGACACCAAGAACCCTAATAAGGCAAAAACCCAATGAACTAACAGAAAAGAAGGCTAATCCCTAATCCCTAACTCAAACACTCCATCATTATTTAATGAAATAAATGAAATGTATATTTTTAAAAGCATTTCATTTAGGTAAAACAAAGCAAAAACCAATTAAGGTGGACCTTCTGAAGTAGGTAGTACCTATTCATTTCCTCCCCTTCTCAGCTTAACCTAATTAAAAAGTCTTCTACATTCACTGACTCTATCTTTTTTTTTCCTCTTCATTCTATCCTAAACCCTCAGCAATCTAATTTTTGACCTCATCACTCAACTGAAACTATTCTCTCCAAAATCACAGATGATCAATTAATTCCAAAATCTAATAACTCTTTCTCAGTCCACATTCTTCTTGATCTATATGCACCATTCAACATCTTTCACCCTTTCGTCCCTACCATAACCCCTTCCCCATACACTCTCCTCCCTTGGTTTTCATGAAACATTTCTCTTTCTGTTCTCTTTCTAACCTTTCTGACCACTTCTTAATTTCTTCCATGTCACTCTTTAGATAGATAGATAGATAGATAGATAGATAGTAAATTTACTAGTGACCTAGGGGTGGTGGGTCTGTGTATTTTCTGATGATTTAATTGTGAATGATGGAGGATGATTGAGTTGATATTAATGATTGATTGACTAAATGATTGTACTTAGTGATTGATGACTGAATAAGTAATTGATTTGTAACCTAGTATGCCCCATGAGTGGACAACTTTGAGTATTGCACTTTGTGTTCCTTATGAAGGCAAACCTCCCTAAGGATGATTAAATGATTAAGATGATTGAATGATTGAGTTACTAAACAATTATTCTTTGTTCAAAACTTGGTGACCACTGTGGTGGAAACTATGTGGCCATTTTCTGTGACAAGTTGTTGTGAATGCTGTATTTTGATTATCTGTGATAAATTGTAATATTGTGAATACTGTACCTTGATTTTCTCTCTGTTTTGTTCTGATTTGTTATAGAATAAATAGATTATTCACTATACTGTGTAATCAGAACCTTAAAAGCTGTTCACAGTAGCATTCTTTTGGAAAACTGCTCTTGCATGGCTTTACAGTGAAAGCACCAACTCCCATAATTTCAATTATCATATCTATGCAGATGACTCAAAGTTTTACATATTCAGCCTTACCCTCTCTCTGCTGTCCCACATCACAAATTGCCTATTCTCTGCTTTAAAGTAGTTGTCCCATTGGCAACTCAAACTTAATATGTTCAAAATAACTCACTATCTTTTCCCTTCCTCTAACCTCTAAAAACCCAAACATGTAGTTCTTTAGATTTGCAAATTATTCTAAAATGTTATCCTATGTGATCCTCACAACAGGTCTGTAAAGTAAATGCTACTATTTTTTTTTTCTAGCAGATGAAGAGAGTGTCTGAAGCAGGATTGAAACCCAAGATTTCCTGAATCCAATTCTATCCCTATGCACTGTGACACCGAGCAGTAGCAATGACCCAATCTTCAAAAATTCCTCTTTACTGAAGGTCCCACCACTCTTCTGATCCTTAGGTGCATAACCTTGGTGTTACCTCATTATTCTCACTCATCAGATTACAGATTTTGCCATCTCTTTCTCTTTCACATTCTTTACATCTTTCCTCTTCACTACTCATCACTTCTCATCTGAATTATTGTAATAACATCTTATTTGTTCTTCCTGACTCATCTCTATATACTTGAATTCATTTTCTATACAATAGTCTAAGTGATGTTTCTAAAGCACATGTTTGACCTTCCACTACTAAATAAATTCTAAGACCTCCCTTATAGGTTTAGGATCAATTAAAACCTCCTTTGTTTGGTATGTGAAGCTCTTTACTATCTGGTTTCTTACTGCTCTTCTGTTCTTCCTACACCAGTTCCCTAACATAGATTCTATGGATCAGGCATACTGGCTTACTTACTGTTCTTCATGCATAATGTGTCATTTCCTGTCTCTTTCCCTCTCCTGTCACCTCTATGCCTGCTTTGTATTTGTTTGTATTCAGGTGGTTTCCAAAATCAGTATGATTTTATGCAATAATATTTTATACATGTATGTAACTATGATCATTTATCTAGCTCAGAACTGCATAAAGACTTTTGGGACATTATTTTCTCCCTAAACATACATATATTCCTATGCTTATATGAACTTGAACACACATGTTTGTATGCATAGTGATATGTGTATATACATACATTTGACTTGTGGCTGTATGTATGTGTGGATATACATGTATATGTATGTGATTGCATATACACATACATATATTTTCTGTCTCCTCTGATAGAATGCAAGCTTATGTAGAAGAAAACCTCTTTCATCTTTGTAAATACAGTTCTCTGTATTGCCAACACCAGGCACAAAGTATGTGCTTTTTCATTGGTTAATATGAAATGTTGAAAAGTTTAGAGAAGATATTCCATGTAGGAGTGATATACAAAATAGATACAAAGCCATTTGGGATAGGGGACATTAAGAACTGGGGGAATCATGAAAGGTATGAGTAGGTATCAATACTATGAGCCTTCAAGGGAGGTATGGGATACAAGAGATGGAGATAAATAAACCTGAGCCACAAACGATCAGTGGCAAATGTTGATGCACCTGGAGTACACATGTGGAAGGTGATTGGAAAGGCCAATATGGAAATAATGCAAACATACATGGTTCCCAGATGTCGGGAACATATGTAGAAAATATACGTCCAAACCACCAGCATGGTGGGGTAACTCTTGCCTCCAAGGGCAGCAAAGCTGCCCATGTCTTTTCAATCTTATCACTGCACTTCTCTGCCTGGAACTGCTCTGTGAAGTTTTTCTGGTTGTTCTTCATGTCTGGAATGCTCTCCCTCCTCATCCCCAACTTTCTGCTTCCTTCCAAAATCCCTCCTAAGGTATGAATTCTCCTTGCAATTTTCCTTGCCTCTATGTTATTTTCATTAACATTACATCATTTTCTTAAACATTACATTTCATATATTCTTTTCATTTCATCCATGTATTCTTTATTCTTTGCGGCTAGGTCATTAGGACATTCTTTTCTCCAGTGCTCTATTTGGACTTTCTGTGAAATTACTCTTTTCTCTAGGTGCTTATCTGAGGTCCTAGTACTTTTTGATTGTGTTCAGCATTTTTCTTCTGTTGAGTAATCTTTTAAACTTTGTTTCTGACTTGGGACTTTGAGTTGAATAAGACTCTGCTCCCTCCAGGTCACTTGATAAGGTGGCAATCCCTCCTGCATCATCCTAAATGGCATAGCTTCAGAGCTATACACGTACTTCCTTCTGAAGCAATATCTGAATTTTGGTTCAGTCTCTTGGTGGCATTACTTCAGTTTTGTCCTCACTTCTTCCCTGCTTCCTTTACCTTGCACAGTCCCAAAGTCAGAATTGGCTTCCCATCTTGTTTTGATTTTGATCAGTTCCAACACCTGTTGTTGATTCTTTCTGAGAACAAACTTCCTGAAAGGCTCTCAGGTTCTTCAGTGCTCTTTTCTTCTGATGTACTTCTTCCTATAATAGCTCAGACATGGCCTACTGGGCCTGGCTTGAGCCCTGGGCTGGCCCTGTTTTCTACTCTTGATCTGGGCTACTTCTGGGAATGGCTTTTCATCAACCATCGCTTTTCTCTGTTCACAGAATTTCAATAGCATTTTTGTGTAGTCCCCACCTGAATGGAGGAGTTTATAGTTGTATATCTTTGGCTTTCATATCATTGTACTTACTAATGCATTTTTATCATTTTATTTCAGCATTTAGATGCTTTCTTATTTCTTCTAGGTCCTAACATTTTGCCAGCCTCCCACAATCCCACTGATATATTTCTACTTTTTCCCTGTTCTACTCACCTCCACAGGTGCACATTATCCTCAGAACTTTGGGTTGATATGATTCCTTAGCCTCCACTTGCCTTCACTGGGGCAAACAGATTGACTCCCATCCCCAATTCCATCCCTGCCCAATCCCAAATTTCCAAGGTGTTGACTTCAAAAATCAGTTATTTCAAATTCAGGATCAAGGGGGTAAACTGCAGGCTATGGGATCAGTGTGAGGAAGCTACAAGGGGAAATACACACACACATACCCCATATGCATGTGTATTTCCCATTGTTGTCTATACACACACGTATAGAGATATGTACATATGTGTGCATGTAACCACTCATGTACACATATACACATGCACACAAATATACCCATATATGCTTTTAATCTTTACTTAATTTTTCTGCAATACACACACACACACACACACACACAAATGTAGTGGCAAGTTCTTTTGATGTTATGGGTGAATTTTCTGCATGTGAGAGCTTTTTACCATTAATATTCAGTGAGTTTGTAAAGAGAGATGCCCCTTATAACTCTTGCATTGTGTCCATAAGAAAATTGAGGTTCAGAGAGGTAACTAACATTCCCAAGAAATAGTAAATTGCAGTACCAAAATTTTATCTCAGATCCTCTGAATTCACAGTCATAGTTTTTTTCTACTACAATATCTAACTCGACTATCCCTAAACCTATATCTCCCCATTATTTCCAGAAGAATAACACTGGAAAATTGTCCTTTTCTTCAATACCTAAGACCCAAGGTAGAAACAACTTTTTACCCACCACCATCCCTTCTAGATTGTTAGTGATCTTCAGATATTCCCCACTGCTTTCCTGGACCACTAGTACCTGTGGATCAACTTGGGGTTGGTGGAGGGGATGGGGTTGGTTGTGGTGAGACTTGATTTATTTAGCAGGAACAGGGACAATACCTGGACTTTTGATTTCATCTTTATGAGGAACTCTCAAAGGAGAGTCCTCAACCCATGCTGACTAGCACATTTTCTCTTATTGAGCTTCTCAGACCATTCTGAGGCTAAGAAGTTGAAACTTGTCAGAGTGAGGCAGACAGCATGGGTCAGAGAGAAACTCATACTCATGAACACAGGTCTTCTTGGATCTGAGGTTGACTTTATTTTACCATTATGACTCTCAAAGCCAGAGTATAAAAGTAGAGAAAACAGAACACAAGATTCAATCAGTCATCTAATGGGATCTACTTGCCACACCAAACCCTGAAAAGACTTTCTTCTACTTCTCCGAATGCTGAACTACCTGGCCCCACTTGGGCTGCCATGCTAACATTTCTAAATTGACCTCTCTGCTTTTTTAACCCCTTCCATTTAATTTTATTGCTTTTTATTCTGGCTACATCCACATTTTTAGGAGACAAGTTTTAAGAGAAAATTCACCTTGTATTCTAAGAAATAAAGCAGATACAGCTCTCTCTCTCTCTCTCTCTCTCTCTCTCTCTCTCTCTCTGTCTCTCTCTCTGTCTCTCTCTCTCTGTCTCTCTCTCTGTCTCTCTCTGTCTCTCTCTCTCTCTCTCTCTCTCTCTCTCTGTCTCTGTGATTTTTGGCATTATGTCTGCCTAATCAGCTGTGTCTTACCCTATTATCTGCCTTGATGCCATTTCCTCTTTACAATGGAGGCAAAGCCAAAGATATTCTGCTGATATGAAAATATATCAACTGTAGTTCTTAGACCACCATACCTATCTTACTCCTGCATTGACTCCATTCTCTCCCGAGGTCTTTAGGGATGAGAGGAAGCACAGTAACCTACTGTGTATATTCTAATTACTTTTCCTTATGTGTCTTTGGAAAAACATGTGAGACCATAATTGCCTTCATTCTTATTTATACAAACCTCCCAGGGTGAAATCTTCAATTACAGTTTGTTGGTTTTGTGTGTTTGCTTATCTCCTCCTTTCTCTCCTACATTCAAGAGAACTTTGACTTTTATTTTTAATCCTAATGTTTCTTCTCTGTTACTGTTTGTTTCTAGACTTCATTATTTCAGACCTTCCTCAGATTCAAAGCCCAAGGGGTCTATTCTCCAATTCCAGACTCCATTGCATTCCATTCTATTATATTAGCTAACATTCCTATAGCACGTTGAAATCTCCAAAGGGCTTTTCTCTCAACAGTCCTGTGAGTTGGAGAGAAAAAGTCATTTTATGCCCATTCTCCAGATGATTAATGCAGCTACAAAGGAGGTAAGACAGATGTCCACATTCACTATCATAGGAAGTGTCAGAGCCAGGGCAAAAAGCCAGGTCTTCCAATTCTAACTTATTGTATTCTCACTTCCTCTCTGCCTTGATTTTTTTTTTTTAATTATGGTTGACTGAGATGCTATGAAACCTAGAGTCAAGAAGACTTGAGTTTGAGTCCTGCCTTTGACTTCCACTAACATTCTGGTACTGGAAAAGGTTTTAAGCTAATAAAGTAGAAAGCATTCTGAGGGCAGAATCAGAAAAACTAGATTCAAATTCTCTCTACAACAGGCAGATCACACAACCATCTAGACATCTGTATAACCACCCAGGTTATTGATATAACCCAGGAGTTTGAAGAGAATGAGACCTAAAACTTGGAACATGAAAATATGAACAAATCCTTATGAAAAAACTGTGAGCAGAAGAGTAGATGAACACCATTGATCACTCAACAAACAGTCACTAGGTGTTCTAAAGATACATGCAGAGTAGGTAGAAAGTAGATATAGAGAAGAAGACACTTGTAACTGAGAGGGGGAGGGGACTGAGAAAGACCTGTGGGAGGTGATGCTTGAGATCAGAATTAAAGGAAGCCAGGGATTCTACAGACTGGTGAAATAGTGTTTCATCAAAGGGACAGCATTAATTAGGAGTCCATGTTGTATAGTAGACAAACCATATGAAGAGAGAATCCATTTACACACACGCACATACATATACTCATATGCACATGTGTACACAGTACTGTCGTGAGCTCAAAGTCTACATTGTTTAGGGAGTATTAGTCCTAGAGTAGAAAGGAAATAAAATACCAATGAAAAAGTGAGCATGATTAGATTAGCATTGGAAATCAAAACAGTCAGTCAAAACTAATCAGTAAACTCCAATAAACCAGCCGCTTGTCTTAATAGCATCCTTCAACTTTATGCGTACCAAGTGATATGCCTATCAGTTAAAAATTCAAGCTCTCACTCCATTTCCCAAGGGAACTCCCTCTCATAATCATCTAGCAGAGGTTCTACCCTTGAAAGCTTTTTTCAGACCCTTTTGGACTTTACTGAAATCATACCAAGTCACCCTTTATCCATGAACTGTGAACTCTCATTAGTTTTTGATGGAACCATCTACTGAGCTAGAATAGGAGCCTTCTTTAAGTGTCTGTGGTAGGTTGAAATCATGATAAGATTTATAGGGCAATATAAGGATTTGTGTGAGTCCCAGATAAAATTTTGGGCAGTTTGGAATATTGAGAAGATGCTGGGAAAGAGAGAAATAATGCATCATGAAGTAACAGACGGTGATGCAAATACCAACAGAGAGCTTAAATTTGAAACCAAACAAGCCTAGATTACCAATATAAGAATTGTTTATAGTAAGATGGCTAGAAGGGGCTTCAGAGTTCACATATCCCAATATGTTCATTTTTGGAGTTAAGAAAGTGAAACATAAAGGAATCAAATGATTTTCTCAAGGTTACTTAGGTAACAAGCAGGGTTTCTGGGAATTAAATCTAGCTCCTTCGATTCAAAATCTAGTGTCCCTTGCATTGTACCATATTGCTTCATATATATTTGAACATTCAAGGAGGCTAAAGACTCAAAATAGGCCACTCACTGGTACAATTAGGAATTAATCAGAAACTGTGGTGAGAGTGGTTCTAATAGAGTGGTAGGAATGAAAGCCAGATTGTAGTGATTTGAGTGAATGTGGAAGTTGAAACATTTAATGGAAACTATTATTTCTAGTATTGACATAGTGGAAGAGATGCAGCAGAGAACTACAGATTTTAGAATGGAGACAAGGGAGAATTTCTTGTGACAGAAGATCTGAGCATGTTTTCAGTGCCCTAAAGTAGGTGGAGAGATTCTAAATTAGTCATTTATGCCAAGTTTCTCCTTAAAGCAAAGGTCAATCTCTATCATAGAAGTATAACTATGGTATTTTGGCTCTATGGTTATGAGTTATGGTGTGTTGAAAAAATTGAAATTGAAGATCCAACAAAGGGCAATGGAGAGAATGTATAGTGTGCATAATTATGTTGCAACATTACAAATGAAGAATGATGTAGAGAATGAAGCAAGAGATGTCATCAGAAACATGAATAATTAAAAAATACAAAAAATGGGGGAAAAAGACTAATCATGAAGACGGTACAAAAGATGGATAAGTAATATGCTCCATTTTAAGGACTGTAAAGGATATGGATGAGGATCATGGAGGATGTGAAAGACTGTGGCCCTTGCCTGTGAGAAAGCATGAAGATATGAGAAGGAAATTTAGACAAGTAGATGAGTCTGGCTAGAACATAGAAATAATACTATACCCATTTTACAGATGAAGAAACAAGCTCCTAAGAAGACTTATTCATTAAAATTTAGTAAATACCTGAGTCAGGGTTTGACTTCGGATATCTTATTTCTTTTCTAGCCTTCTATTTACTATTCCATGCTGCCTTCCAAGATTTTGCATATTGTTCTACCAATAAGGTGTGGATGCAATGGGAAAGGACCAGACTTGTTTGTGGTTCATCTTTCATTTTGAAGAGGACATTCTGGGATGATGTATTAACTCAATATGATTTGTAAAGTGCATTTAAGTGAGGCAGACTTGTACAAAGTTGTCAGTCTCACTCTCTCTTCCAGAACTGTTGAAGTCTAGGGGCAAAATGAAAGTCAGGATGGACTGGAGATGGCCCAGGTACCAGTGGATAACTTTGAACTCTACAATGTCTGACCAAGTTCTAAAAACTCCATAGTATCTATATCAGTCACCTTCATGGTCACTGGGATGAGTTGTTCTCATCCACCTATTCCAATGGGGAAAGTCTTCACATCCTTGGGGAAGATATACCCCTAACTCACTGAGGGATTTAAGGCCTAACAGTTACCCTCAACCTGGATTAGTCCATCCACTGAGATGGTCTTACTACCGTGTTGCCACTGCACATGCTACTGCTTGTAGGAGCTGCAGGTAAGAGTTGAGAAAAGGGTTGGGCACCAAATATGGCTGAAAAGGACTTAGCAAGCCATTACACCAAAGGGGTTAGTCTTCCCTCAACACCCCATATGACTCATCAAACTAGGTACGTATCTAGGAAGAGATGATCATCAGAAAGGCACTGAAATAAATCATGAGAAAGACATTTGTCAGTTTTTTATGACCCTTTCATGCTTCACCAGAGATGAGAAAGGGGCAAAAACAGGGGCCAACAATTGTAAGAATGTAACATTTGGTAGCCAAGTTACAAGAACGGAACCTAATTCAATGACTAGTAGGCCTGGTGATTCTGGAATAAATGGGCCATATCCATCTTGGCATTCTAGTTACAAATGAAAACAGGTAGCATCAAAAACAAATCAAACAAAAAATTAAAGAAACAAAAAATGAACATTTTAGATAAGTGGGAGGTTCATACACAAATTCTCCTCTGAGAGGTAAAAAAGGAATTTGTTTTAATACTGAAGAGACAGCAAGAAATGTCATTTCATTCACTGACCATATCCCGTATCAAGCTAACCCTAGAAATAATTGCTACTGAAGTACCAGGAGAAGAAGGAAGAGGAAGAAGGAGAGAAAGAGAAAAAAATAGGGGGGGATGCAGAAGAAGAGGGGGAAGGAAGGAGATGTGATGATGATGATGATGATGATGATGATGAAATACTCCCATGGGGAATATAGCCAATGTACCAAACTAAGTCAACATATTTCTTAGCATTCTAATATTTCAATAGGAAAGTAAGTATGGGAAGGAAATGTGAAAAATATGGGTTGTGATCTAGAAATAAAGAATCTGAATACTTATAAACTACTCAGAAGTTTCACACGTCTCTTTCAGCTTTTAAATTGTTATCCCATAAGTAGTGTTAATTTCCTTATCTTATGGTAAGAGATGCATATTTTCTGGAACAAATACCACATAGTATTGTGAATAGAGCCTCTGACTCATTGTGATATGGATTTTTATACTTAGGTGATAAAAGTCACATCAGTTCCCCCTCCGGAACCATTTGGGTCTAGAGGAAAGTGTCATTGCCTTTTAAATGAAAAACAAAAACCGCTCAGCCTGTGTGGGGTAACTGTTACTCTTACCATACTTGCAAATTATGGAGTTCAAGCATGGTAGGTCAAGCGCTCTGATGGAAAAAGAAGTGTTATGGCCATTAACTGTTGGCTTTAAGTGGAATTGTCTTTGAAAAGGGTTAAATGTATGGCGCTGCTGTGTTCTGCCATTTTCTGGAAAGGAAAACTTAAATCATTGTTCCTTTTTCCACTTTTAAACAGGTGATGTTCATCCTCCTTATAAAATAACAGTTATAAGGGACCTTAGAGAAGGTTTAGTTTAAAAATCAAGGAAATGAAGTCTTGAAACATTCAATAACTTCCCACAATGACACAGGCGATAAGTGGTAGATTTAGCATTATAACCCAGTTTCCCTAGACTCCAAATACCTGTTGTTGTTGTTGTTGCTGTTGTAGTTTTCCACTAGGTTACCCTACAACCCTTCTTTAACATCTGAGTTCTTCCTATTCGCAAGACAAAAGGGTTCCAAGTTATTGCCTAAATAGAACCACAGTTAGAATTACAGTTGAAACTATAGTTGGAGCTAACAATGGAGCTACAGTCCCAAAGTCTGAAACAAACAGTGACCCATCCTTATGGCAACAATTTTTGCTTCATATTTCTGATTACTAGGAAATTCTTAATCTGAAATTTGAAAAGAAAGAAAACATAATCTAAATACTAATTTTCAATTCCTCCTTTCTAGTTCCTATTAAAATCACCACAATCCTTCCAATCACAGGGGTAGACAACCTAAAAATCATTCTTAACTCTTTACTGTCCTATATCCCCCATATCTAACCCACTGCCATCTCCATGATATATCTTTATCTTCAGTCACACAGACACTACCTCTCACCTGGACTCTGGTGACAGTCTATGAATTGGTCCCTCTGCATCTAACTTTGCCCCTCTCCAATCCATCTTGATGTTCCTACAGCCCAGTTCACAGAGATTTAGAACTGGGACCCTCACGTGCCACCTAGTCCTATCCCATAATTATATATTATCTCCAAATTCTCATGTCTATAGCTTGTTTCCACACAGTTGTTTACATTGATTTCCTTCAGGAGAGTATGAACTCTTCAGGGCAGAGACCGTATTTGCCTTTCTTTGTATCCTCCATGTTTAACATTGTGTCTAACACATAGTGGCTCCTTAATGAATGTTAATTAATTGACTTGTCTAACAGTCCTTGAAAAAGATGAATCATCAGTTCCAAACATTCTATATCCTCAGATAATGAGAGAACTAAAGGACACTATTGTAAAATCACTCTTTGAAATACTTGAAAGATCAGGGAAAACTGGAGAGGTGTTGCCCAAATGGAGAAAGACAAAAGGTTCCATTTTCAAAAACAAGGAGAAAATAAAGTCTGCAGACTATAAGCCATGAAACTTGACTTTAGTCCCTGGAAAGATTTGAGGACAGATATTAAAGAGATATTTAACATATCTAGAGTAGGAAATGATTAGAAATCATAAGATCTGTCTTTATTAAAAATAAAACACCCGAGGGTGCAGTGATAGAACCAGGCTTAGAGTCAGGAACATGAGTCTTACTGAGTTCAAAACCAGCCTCAGACACTTGTGTGACCCTGGGCAAGTCACTTATCCCTGTTTGCCTCAGTTTCCTCATCTACAAAATGAACTGGGGGAGGGATTGGCAAACCACTCCAGTATCTGTGCCAAGAAAATCCCAACTGAGATCATGAAGGGTTGAACACAACTAAAATGACAAAACAACAAAAGATTAATCCATTATTTTTGAGAGGGTCCCTAAATTCAGTGAGGCAGCATCATATATCGATAGCAAGTTGGCCTCACAGCTAGGAATGCATGAGTTGTAGGCCTGCCTCTTACACATAATGGAAAGATGACTCTCATCAAACCACAGGTACCTTGGAGAGTTTTTGTTTTTGTTTTGGCAAGCAGGTGCAAGACTTGTCCAGGGTCACACAACTAGTAAGTGTCTGAGGCTGGATTTGAACTCAGATCCTCCTACTCCAGGGCTGGTGCGCTATCCATTGTGCCACCTCACTTACCCTACCTGAAAAAAAAGTTTTAAGCAGAATTTTAATTTTCAGAGAAAGTGCTACTTTGTCTTTGTAGAGGGAGCTTTCTAATTCAGGTGTTCTCTATATTGGTAAAAACTACAGGTCCAGTCTTTTTAAATACATGGAAATTTTATAGATTTTCATCACCTAGATTTTAAGAAAATATTTGATTGAATATCTCATACTATTTTGTGAGAAAAAATAAAGAAGCACATATCACACTAAACAGCACTTATTAATGAGTCAACATCCACTTAGTGAAATGTTCTCAGTGGATTATCTTCAGGCTCTATGGTTAGTTCTCTGGTATCTGAGATTTTAATCCACAGTTTGGATCAAGGCATATAATAATAGATTTACCAAATCAGCAGATATCACAAAGCTGGGCAGAAAAGCTAATATACTGGATGGCAGAACCAAAATTCTTAAATAATTTTGCAAGGCAGAAAACTAGGTTCAGTCTAATATGATGAAATTGAATAGTAAAGTCCTACATTTGAGTTAAAAAAATTAAGTTTACAAATTTCCAGATTGGGTAAGCATTGTAGTACAGTAGTTTGCATGAAAAATAGTTGGGGTTCTTAGTGGAATGCAAGTTCAATATATATGGAAAGTACAATGGGTTTGGCATAATCTTTCAGTAACCTCAAAATACACAAACATACATACACTTACTTTCATGCCTTGTGCGATGGAGAATTGACTATCAATTTTAGCTGACATTTATAAAGTGCTTTTATGTTTGTAAACCTCTTAACATATATTATCTCATTTAAAAGTCACTACCATCTTGTTCTGTAGGTACAGAGTATATATGAGAATGAAAAAAGAGAAAAATCAAGAATCTAAAAGGTTATATGATTTGCTATGGTCACAATGCTAATAAGTTTCAGAAAGTGAATTTCAGCCCAGGTCTTCAAGACTTCCAGTCTAGTACACTAGTATTCATGAAAACTATATCATTTTCCCTCTAGTTTATTAATAGAGTCTATAAATTCTGCATGGTATCTTCTTTATACCTTATTTAAGTACATTCATTTTTTGAAGAATGGTTATTGGGAAACAGTGAGTTTCTTGGTTGTTCCATCAACAGTGATTGGAAGGAAATCAAATGAGATCATGCATGAGTTTCAAGCTCACTGAATGATTAAATGTCTTTCTCCCCCCACTAAAACCTGAGGCTC
Source organism: Pseudochirops corinnae (assembly GCA_028646515.1). Taxonomy (NCBI): domain Eukaryota; kingdom Metazoa; phylum Chordata; class Mammalia; order Diprotodontia; family Pseudocheiridae; genus Pseudochirops; species Pseudochirops corinnae. The sequence goes on along the minus strand of JAQQSV010002602.1, from coordinate 6,546 downwards.
AGTGGTTGGGCAGTTTGGAGGAATAATTCTTCAAGAGAGATTATAGATCTGCTTTATTTAAATTAGATGATAAATTGAGTCTGTAACTTTATTTCATTAGGTAGAAAAATTTAAGCAGAGAATAGAATTCTTGTTCAAATTATATAGTCATGTTTATGGTGGTCAGTAAAATTTTCCACTGAATATTAGTCCAAGGTATAGTAATCAACATGAAATAAAATCTCTATTTTTGTCCTCTGATTTTAAATGATCGATTCTCAGACTAGCCCTCACCAAAATGAAACACATTCTTTTGCCCATGTCTAGTACAGGCTTTGACATCTTCTGCAACTTCAATGGTGTTTCTAGGCTGCTTGCAAATGACATTGTGCTGTGGTGTAGAGAATGATACTTTAGCCCAGACCTGCACTGGAAACTGACCATTAGTCCCAGCATGATGACCTTGGGCTTGGTTAACAGATTAGGAGTCCAAGGCTGCCACCAACTGAAACCTACCTATTTTTTTTTCTTTCTCTGCATGAGGAGATGCAACAACTTTCTTTTCCTGTTAGTCTAGTGCTAAAACATAACATGTTTCAGCAACAAAGGAGGGGAATTACAAGCAACAGGACACGTGAGGATGGCTAAGGGAGTCAGTATTTCCTGGCTCACAATGCCCGGAAAGGCTTTGCTTCATTATCAATGGGACCTGGATGCTTTGATATGCCATTGTTTGAAAGCAACTAAACACTATTTTTTAGCTGAAGTATCACAATATATTAGACTTCTGTTAAGAAAAAAAAATAGCACCAGATGAATTACACAATTGCTTTACACAATAATTTATTCTAATTAGTGTTTTTTAAAAATTAATTCCTTTTATTCAGTTTGCAATTAAAAAAAAACTTTTTTTTAAAAAAGATCCTATTTCCATATTTAAAATGAATCTAACATTGGAAAACAGCAAACTGTTATGAACAATACCTATTTCCTCTTCCATATGTATTGTTTACAACCTTGTCTGAAATAGAATGCACTTTAAGCAGAAACAATGGAATGTTTGTGATATCTCAATTGCTGTGGTTATGAATGTCCCTCAATAAATATGGTGGAAATCTTAGAGACAGAGAGTCACTAAATGGTCATTTCCTTCAAGTTAGAGAAAAGAATCTTTTATTTTTTTTTAAATTGTAGTCAATTTAAGGAAATCAAAGAGGCAAATTGTGTCATACTTTTTACAAATTATCTATGCCATTCTTGTCTTATTACCCTTCATCCTAGAAAGCGGAAAGAGAAACAAAGACTTCATGAATGAAAAGCAGTTATTAAGCACTTACTGAATGCCAAGAAATGTGCTGAGTCCTGGAGATATAGCTTAAAAAGCAAGAAAATCCCTACCCTCAAGGATCCAGGAGTGACATATTAAAAGAATGGTGGCCATAGAGACAGATTTTCTTTGAAAGATGGTGCCTTGCCTAGTGGCAGACAAGTAGAAAGGAGATGACTGAAAACTGTAGGTCAGTAATACGTGAATTATGGTTTGAGGTCTCGGGCTAAATTAAAATATCGGGCATTTTGAACTTGTTTTGCCAGGCTCACCACCTAGGATAACATGGCCCTAGGGAGGCAGTTCCAAGGTTGAGTGGAACATGTCACTCAGACAATAGTCTCAGGAGATCCACTGCTAAAAAATGGGAATACAAAAGCAAATATTAAATAATCTGTACTCTCCTATTGCTTTTATTCTAATGGGGGAGACAATAAGCATATTTATTTTATTGTTTAGTCATTTCAGCCATGTCTGACTCTTTGTGACTCCATTTGGGGTTTTCTTGGCAAAGATACTGGAATGTTTTGCCATTTCCTTCTCCAATTCATTTTGCAGATGAGGAAACTGAGACAATCAGGGTTAAATAAATTGCCCAGAGTCCCACAGCTAATCTGAGACCAAATTCAAAGTGAAGTCTTCCTGACTCCAGTCCCAATACTCTATACACTAAGACACCTAGCTGCCTGCCGAGAACAAATACATTTATAAGTTTATTCAAGTTTTCAAATGGATTTGTGATCTCATTGATTTGGGTGATCTCAGCATCAAGGTAAATTGCAGACTATCTGTGAACACATTCCCAGGTGACTCCTCCTTATTCCCCTAAAAGTTCAACACAACAGTGTCCACCTATCATTCTGTAGGTTCTCTTTCCTTTCTATCAACATATTGAGGATACCAGTAGAGGACTCTGATGGTCAACTGGTCACTCCTCATTTTTCTTATATGATCAACACATACTTTCTTTCTCTCTTTGATGACATTTTCCATTCCTGTCCTTCTACAGAGTTCTTCTGTGGTTATATATTGCACCCTGTTTGCATCTATCATACACCTTTCTATGCCTTCTATGATATTCTTATTTATTCAGAATCAATAGTTTGTCAGGTATCACTGACAAATGGTAACTCTGGCAGAGAAAGGAGAAAAGCACGCCCTAGACAAAGCCTTGGGGGATACCCATAATTGGGAGCATGATGTAATAGTGAATGAGCAAAGAAAAAAGTGTATAATTACATGCGTTATTAAGGAAAAAAAAACAATGAGTAATAAGTGAGAAGACAAAAGTTCCCTATTGGCGACATACTATGGGAAGAGCTTAAAGGAATCCCAAGAGGGAGAAATGAAGAGATAAGAACACTGGGCAAGAGAAACCGAACAGGTAGTGACAAGGAAGTAGGAGATTGAGAACCAAGACCAGGGACAGTGACTTCAGCAGTTTGGCTGAAATGCCAAGCATATAAAGGAGCATAATATGATACAAACCTGGGAAAGTAGGCATGGATTAGATTGTGAAGGACTTTCCATGATAGGATTTTTTTTTTTTTTATGAGCAGGGAAGTGACAAGGTCAGAATTGGATTTTGAGAAGGTGATTTGGGAGTGAATAATGTAAAATAAAAATTAATTCTCATTTCATAAACTTATCCAATTTCCTCAGTAAGAAAACATGGTTCTCTGTTTCTTTCCATCGTCACTCTCATTTCTTCCTCTGCCCCTTCTTTTCCTTCCCTTCCTCTAATATGCATGATGATTTCAAAGATCGTGTACCATTCTGTGGAAAGATTCATGGGAACAAAACGATCTACTAATTCTATCTTCCTGTATTTCTCATTGTTTTTAATTTATTCTCTAATTTGAAGCTCTTCCCAGGCTAATGGAGGGCACTGCCCTCTGGAGTCAGTGAGAACCACGATTCACATTATTCTGATATGTCGTTCAGTTGTTTTTTTAGTCATGTCTGACTCTGTGACCTCATTTAGGATTTTCTTGGAAAAAATACTAGAGTGGTTTGCCATTTCCTTCTCGAGCCCATTTTGCAGATAAGGAAACAGAGTTAAACAAGGTTAAGTGACTTGCCCAGGGGCACATAGTTATTAAATGTCTGAGGCTGGAATTGAACTCAGGAAGATGACAATTCCTGACTCTAGGCCTGGGACATCTAGTTGCCCAAAAATTCTAATATAGAATACCCCAAAAAGGGACACACAATTCTTGCAGTGTACTTTATGACACTCCCGAAAACTATGGAAGAAATAGCAATCACACAGTTCCAACAAGTAGTCTTGTACAAACAGTTATCAACTTCTAAGTCCTATGACTCATGATCCTGTGACAGACACTGGCATCTACTCAGTTCTGTTTGAGAAGGAAGAAAAGGAAGACTCAGAAGGCCAGGACAACTCCAAACCTCACACAACAGTTATAGGAACTGAACAGTACCCCTGGGTCTAGAAAACAGTCTTATCATTGGATAAACTATTATACTTTCAAACAGAACACCCCAATTGTCTTTGAAACCCATGACACAAAGTACAAACAATTTTGGTTATTCCTGTTGCCTCTGAGAAACTATTCCCCTGACTGTTCCACAAAATTGTCAAAACTCATTGAAATATGTTAATAACATGGCAAGAACAACTGATTTTCTCTTTCCCCAGACCAGGTTCTATGCCAGGATCAGCTGGCTCCATCCTTTCCCATCCCCCTTTGGAAATCTTTCCTAAATCAACTCCATTTAATTTGAGTAACCACATGCCTCAGGGGGAATGTGAGGGTATGGAGGGAAATTCAGGAAAAGAAAGAATATAATTCCTTGATCTCCAAAGTGTAGTTAAGGCAGGGAGAGACTTGATGTTAGTGGGAGACATTCTACTTTGGTGTAAATAGACTTGAAGACTTCAAGGTAAAGAATTTCCTATTCCCCCAACCATTCCAAATCTACCATGTGAGTCTTGGTTTTGTGGGGACCAGGTTTAAAAGGAGAGGGGAAGTACAGTTTCAAGTGGGAGCTAGCCTGCTCACATTCAATAGCAGAGTTACCTGTTTTTCCTTGTGCCTAAGGCACAAGGCCAACTCAGTACTTTCAATATGGGAAATATTAAAACCAAAGAAGACTTTGGCTGCTGTGGAAATGTTTAGACGGATCCTTTGGGATTGTTCTGAAATGTACTTAATTAGATATATAAGTCCTATATGAACTCATGCAAAGTGAAGTGAGCAGAATCAGGAGAACATTGTACATAGTAACAGTAATAATTTAAGGATGATCGACTGTGAAAAACTTGGCTACTCTGACCAATACAATGATCCAAGATAATTCCAAAGGATGCACAATAAAAAATGCTATTCACCTCCAGAGAGAGAACTGATGGAGTCAGAATGCAAATTGAAGCATTTTCTAACTTTATTTCTCTGATTTTATTTTGTTTGTATTTTCTTTTGTGATATGGCTAATATGGAAATATGTTTTACATGACTTCACATGTACAATCAATATCAACTCCCTTGCCTTCCAAAGTTTGGGGGAGGGGGGCAAAAAGGTAGGAAGGAGAGAATTTAGAACTCAATTAAAAAAAAAAGATTTTATATGTAATTGGGAAATATTTAATAAAATACAAAATATATTAAAAAACAAACAAACAAACATGTAAGCCCTGCATATGGCCACACATACAGAATCCCAGAGTCTCTGGGTTAACCTTCAAGGTTATTTAGCACAACCTGAACAAGAACAAGAAATCTCCCTATAGGATTCACCAAAAGAGGTTTTACTTGAATACTTTGAATGATGTTGAATACATTATAAATTAGTTTAGTTCATTACACATTTGAGTAGCTCTAATTGATAAATTTAGTGGTCTTTTCTCAAAGCCAATTCTTCTCGACCCTTCATTTGCAATAGTAATCTACTTCTTTTTTTTCTGGATTTTCACCCTTTTCTGGGCTTTCTTGACACTGTTTTCTTCTGTTTCCTTTCCTACCTAATTAACTGTCCCTTACCATAATATATGACCAGAATATATGTAAATTTGTAGAGTAGTAATTAGGTCTGGCAAAAATGTAAACTTAGAAAGTGTCCCTAGCTTCAAGAAATTTATAATTTAGCCAGGGTTTGGTACTAACACAGAAAACTTTAAAAAATAAGATTTCCCCTCTCTCTTTTTTCAGGGATCCTTAATTTCACCAATGTGGGTATTTCCTCATATCGTGTAGACTATCACCTTCCAACAAGTTCCTTTCTTGCTTATCTTCTACCTGTGTTTTCCTATAAATCTACCACAGTGAGTAAACCAAGGCCTTATTGCAAACTTCTTGACACTAAAAAGCTATCAAGATAAAACCCAAATGGTCTTCCCTCATGTATGACCCATGATACAATGCTAAATATTAAAACTATAATAGCAATAGGCACTATGATTTCATTGAAAGAGGAAATGCCTAGATGAGGACACTTTAAAAATGCATATATAGAATAGGGGATGTCCATCAATTGGAGAATGATTTAACAAGCTCTTGTATATGATTGTTATGGGATACTATTGTTCTATAAGAAATGATGATCAGGATGCTCTCAGAAAAACCTGGAAAGATTTACATGACCTGATGCAAAGTGAGATGAGCATAACCAGGAGAACATTTTATACAGTAAGAGCCATACTATATGATGGCCATCTGTGAATGACTTAGTTATTTCTAGCAATACAGTGATCTAAGACAGTCCTCAAGGACTTATGATAAAAAATGCTATCCATCTCCACAGAAAGAACTGATGGAATCTGAATTCAGATTGAAGTATATTTCTCTTTACTTTCCTTATTTTTCTTGGAGGTTTCTTTTTGGTCTGTGATTTCTTTCACAACATGACTTACATGGAAATAAAGAAAGAAGAAAAATATGGAATGACACCTTATTTTCAATTTATAGTCTTGCAGAATTTCCTAGAGCATGTAGAGGTTGTGACTTACTCAGTATCACACAACATGTGTGTACTAGAGATGTAACCTGAACCAAAGCTTTCCTGGCTCCCTGGTCAACTCTTCAGCCACTATGCCACTCTTTGTCTCACATTTGCATTATTCTTTAAAAAAATCTATGTAGTAGTGCTTTTACCACTTGTAATAGTAATTGGTTTAGCAGGATACTTAGCGCTTAGTACTAAGTGGATGGACAGTACTAAGTGCTAAGTGTGGAAGGTGCAAACTCTGTCCCATTCTTGAGAAGGCATGAACTCCCCTG
>JAQQSV010002601.1:0-24565 GCA_028646515.1 Pseudochirops corinnae | reverse complement strand
TGTATTAATATCATGAATATGTATTAATCTCATGGATATGTGTTGTAATTAGTTCCTCTTTTTAGACTATAAAAATGCTTTGTATTCTGTCATGAATATCCTTTGCTACTGAAGAGCCTTGGATCCTTTTTATTGGCAAACCTAGTCTAGCTAATAAATTGATCATGCTCAGAACTCTGTGTCTTAGTTTCTCTTTATTGTGACACTATGTATACTACTTCTAACTGCCCTAATAATAATAAAGTTCTTAGGAGTTACAAGTATCATCTTCCCATGTAGGAATGTAAACAGTTTAGCCTTATTGAATCCCTTATGATTTCTCTTTCATGTTTACCTTTTTATGCTTCTCTTGAGTCTTGTATTTGAAAGTCAAATTTTCTATTCATCTCTGGTCTTTTCATCAGGAATGCTTGAAAGTCCTCTATTTCATTAAATATTCATTTATTCCTCTGAAGAGTTATACTGTTTTGCTGGGTAGGTGATTCTTGGTTGTAATCCTAGCTCTTTTGACCTTTGTACCTTTACAAAGATTGATCATATATTAGGGTATAAGAATTTTATTGTTAAAAGCAGAAATATTAAAAGCATCCTTTTCAGATCACAATGCAATAAAATTATATTTAATAAGGGACCACAGAAACATAGATTGAAAACTAATTGGAGACTAAATAATCTACTCTTAAAGAATGAGTGGGTTAAAGAACAAATCATAGAAACAATCAATAATTTCATTAAAGAGAATAATCATAATGAGACAATATATCAAGACCTATGGGATATAGCAAAAGCAGTAATCAGAGAAAAATTTATATCTCTAAATGCTTATATCAATAAAATAGAGAAAGAGCTGAGCAATGAATTGGGTATGCAATTTAAAAAACTAGAAAAAATCCTAAATAAAATGCTAGGTAAAAGATTACAACAATATATTACAAAGATTATATATTATGATCAAGCCAGGAATGCAAGAATGGCTTAACATAGGGAAAACTATTAACATAATTGATCAATTATTTAAGTAATTGATTACAATTTCACAATAGACAGAGGGCATGGGTGTGTCCTGACTATGATGAGATGATTTCAAAATTATTTATATCAATAAAGTTACAAAAATAATATGATTATATGCAAAAAAAGCTTTTGAGAAAGTATCACACTCATTTCTATTTTAAAAAAATACTTGAAAGTGTAGGTATAAATGGATTTTTCCTTAAATTGATAAAAAGCATTTATCTAAAACCATCAGCAAGCATTATTTATAAAGGGGATAAGCTAGAAACCTTCCCAGTAAAATCAGGTGTGAAACAAGGATGCTCACTGTCACCAAAATTATTCAATATTGTTTTGGAAATCCTAGCAATAGCAATAAGAGAAGAAAAAGAAATAGAAGGAATCAGAATAGGAAATGAGGTAATAAAACTATCTCATTTTGCAGATATATAATGATATACTTGAAAAATCCCAAAGACAACTAAAAAGTTAATTGATATAATTAATAATTTTAGCAAAGTAGCAAGATATAAAGCCACATAAATCATCACCATTCCTATATATCATAAGCAAAACCCTGCAATATCCTATTTTTTTAAAAAAAAAAACCTCTAGATAATATAAAATACCTTGGAGTATACTTGCCAGGACAAATCCAGGAACTATATGAACAATATGATATAAAAAAAAAAACTTTAGACAAATAAAATCAGACTAAAATAAGGGGAGAAATATTAATCACTCATGGGTAGGCAGGGCCAGTATAATTAAAGTGACAATTTTACCTAAACTAGTTTATATATTCAATGACATCCCAATTAAATTACCAAAAATTATTTTACTGAGTTAGAAAAATAGCAAAATTAATTTGGCAGAACAAAAGATCAAGAATATTAAAGGAACTAATATAAAATGTAAAGGAAGGAGGTTTAGCAGTACCAGAGCTTAAACAATATTATAAGGCTATAGTTATCAAAACTGTCTGGTACTGGCTAAGAAATAGAAAGTTAAATCAGTAGAACAAAGTAGACATACAATTTACAGCAGCAAATGACTATAGTAACCTTATGCTGGACAAGTGTAAAGACTTAAGTTTTCAGGATAAGAATTCATCATTTGGTTAAAAAAAAAATTGTTGGGAAAGTTAGAAAGCAGTCTGGCAGAAATTGGGCATAGACCAATATCTTTCCACTATTTACCAAGATAAGGTCACAATGGATACATGACTTAGATATAAAGAGAGATACTACAAAAAATTTGGAGATCATAGAACACATTATCTATCAGATTTATGGATAGGCAAGCAATTCATGAATAAACAAGAAATAGAGAGCATTGGGAGGTATAAAATGGATAATTTTGATTGCATTAAATTAAAAGGCTGTTGTACAAATAAAACAAATGTAGTCAAGGTCAGAAGGAAAGCAAAAAATTTCGGGGGGGAGGATTTTTATAGACAGTTTCTCAGATAATGGTCTTGTATATCAAATATATAAAGAACTTTGTCAAATCTACAAATGGTTAAAGGATATGAATAGGCAGTTTTCCAATGAAGAAGCCACAATAATTTATAACCATATTTAAAAATGCTCTAAATCATTATTGATTAGAGAAATGCAAATTAGGACAACCTTGAGGTATCACTTTATACCTATCCAACTGGCTAAAATGATTGAAGGGGAAAGCAACAAATGTTAGAAGAGATGTGGAAAAAATTGGGACACTAATTCACTGTTGGTGGAACTATGAACTAATCCAACCATTTTGGAAAACAATCTGGAATTATCCTCAAAGAATTATTAAACTGCCTATACCCTTTGACCCAGCAATACCACTACTAGATCTGTTTCCAAACATGGTTAGGGAAGAAGGAAAAGAATCTATATGTTTTCAAATATTTATGGCAGCTTTCTTCATGGTGGTAAAGAACTAGAAATTGAGGGGATGCCCATCAAGTGGCGAATGGCCAAACAAGTTATGGTATATGATAGTGATAGCATATTACTGTGTTATAAGAAATGATGTTCTATGTTAGAAAAATATGGATAGAATAGACTTGCACAAAATAATGAAAAGCAAAAACAAGCAGAACCAAGAAAAAATATACAATAATTGTAATATTGTTTTAAGAAGAACTATGAGCAACTAAGTCATTTTGACTAGTATAAGCACCCAAACTGACTACAAAGACCTATGAAAGAGGATGCTATCTTCATCCAGAAAAAGAACTGATAAATAGACATATGTATAGAATTATTTTACATTTTTATAGATACACATACATACAGACAGACACACATATGTCTTGAGTATCCCTGCCACCATCATAGCTCATTATGTTGGAGTTCTTTTCTTTGCTTGCCCATTCTTCCTTCCTTTATTACATCCTTACTTTGGATTTGATGGGCTCTCAGGAACTTCTGGAGAGAAGGTCTGGGCTGGTCCTGTTGCAGCTTTCTTGAAGTATTGAGTGTTGTGTTATTCCAGGATCTCAGGAACAGGCTGTACATCTGCAAGCTTTCAGTGCTCCCAAAGTGATCTGATCCAGGGCAAAGTCCAAATGGTCCCTGCCACTCTCACCCACTCACCCACCCGGTACGAGCTCTGTAAGTTCTTGAACTGATTTTGGGACTATGTAAGAGTAGATTGCTGTTGGACTCAGCCCATATCAACCAGCTGGAAAGCTCTGTGGCTCAGAGTGACAGAACTGTAGAGTCCTCTTTGGTCTGAGACTCCTACCTTGGTTATTCCTCTTCAGGCTGGGCTAGATGCTGAAAGTGAGAAATACTCTGATTACCCTGGATTCTGAGCCACAATGTTGCTCTTTCTCCTGCTTGCTTCTGATCTTCCTTCTTTCTCTATATTCAGTCCAGGGCCTCTCTACTCGGGCACACTACTTCCCTGCAGAAGGTTCCCTTTTACTGTGCTCTGGATCTGTGGCCTAGAACTGGATAATAAATAACAAAGTAATAACAAAGCCCATTCACAAAGCTGCCCATTCACAAACATCTCCATCACAGTGCTCCATGTGTCTATGGGGCCCTAATTTGTATCTGGGACCTCCTCTGGCCCTGTCACACAGCCTCTCCCTGGGTGCTGGAGTGCTCTGTGTATCCTGCTCCTGGCCCAAACTGTCCCCAGTGTATACAAGCCTTTCTCTATCTCTTTATGCCTGAGTTGGACAAAAAACTCATGGTGACTTTTTCTGGATTTCCCTATCAGGATTCAGTTTGATATATTTTCTAAATTTGTCTGGAGGAGTTTATAGATAGGTTCTTACCACACTGTTTCCTATCACTTTGCCTTCTTCAGGGTTACAAGCAGAAAAATAGAGGCAGTCCCTGCTCTCGAGGAGTTCGCATTGTGATGGGGGAGACAACACATCTAAGAGATGTCAGCCATGAATGATGGGAAAGGCCTGTGATGTAGCAGCAAAGCAGATAGTGATATCTCCTTTGTAATATCCTTTCCACTGATAAAATCATTTGACAGTACCATGGACTTGGGTGGCAAGGACTTTATTTTCCGGGTCTTTAACAGTCGTAGTTGCTGAGCAAGCCAGGACTTCTCTTCTGGCCCTGCAGAAGTAGTTGCCAAGTCACAGTTCTACAAGGGTTCTTCTTGGGATGATGGCTGTGGGGACTGGGCCAGAAGCAGGGCTAGTGGTAAATGAGAGAGTTGAGATCTGAACCCAGGTTTTCTATCTCCAAATCCAGTATTCTTTTTATTATATCAGAATTCCGTTGTGTTATTCACAACCCACCTTTCTCTCTGCTCATATATTAGGTCTCTAATCTAGAAAATCTATCCCATCATGCATTTCCTTATGAAAAAATACACACACACATATATGAACACCAATAAAGCATTTTTAAAATATAGATATATATGTATACACACAAATAAATGCTTCAAATGCTTTATTGGTATTCTTTTAAAAATCACTGTCATTTTAAAATGACTTTTTCAGTGACACTCCCCACACAGAGCCTTATCTTTGTAATAATTAGAGTCAAACAAAACAAATCAACTCCCTAGTCATGTCTGAAAATGCATGCCTAACATTCCATACCTATTGTCCACCACCTCTGCCAAGAGGAGCGGAGGCCTGCTTCTCTCTCAGTCCTTTGAAGTCACATTTGGTCCCTGTATTGATCAGAATTCTGAAGTCTTTCTTTTTTTAACAAATACATTTTCCTTTTTATTACAAACTTGATAATCATTAACAAAAACAAACTTTTCAATAGATAAAATGAAAAATAGATGTATGTGAACTTCTGTAATGTACAGGTAAGTGTAAATTAAATTTAACAAGGTAGTCACAAAACTACCTTGTTCATGTTACTTTCATGTATAGTAAGTGCTTAATAAATGCTTTCCCATTTTGTTCCATTTCCCTTTCTGAACTTTTTATTTTCTGCTATGAATTTAAAAAAAAATTTATAGATGATCTTTACATTCTTTTTCTTTTCTTTTTTTTTTTTAACTCATCACTATCACTCTAATAACCCCATCATAGAACAGCCTCCTCCTCCTACTCTAGCCTCAAACATTTGTCAAGCAAAACAGAACAACACATTGGCCATGTCTGAAACTGTAGGCCTCATTCTGCACATCTAATCAATTATCTCTCTGTCAAGAGACAGGAAGCATTTCTCACAATTGTATTCTAAAGTCACAATCAGTCATTGCATTGATCACAGTCCCATGAACTGTTAATGACAGATCTCTTACTAAGGGACTTCAAGGAAAAAGTGGATGACTAAAAGTTGGGCATTTTGTAAAGGGTATTCTTAGTCAGGTATAAATTGTAGCATATGGTAGTAAAGGTTACTTCTAAATTTATGAGTCTGTGAACTTCTGTTATTCTCCACCCTAGGTCCTTCCATCCTCGGACTTTCTAGCCCAGGGAAGAGGGGAGAGGGAGTTCTCTCCTCTACTTGCCCCAGGTCAACCTGGCCTCTGATGCCTTCAGGTTGTGAGAGAGGAAACTTTTTCACTCCTGGTCACTGGCCCTGAAAGCCTATAACTTACTAAGGGTCCAAGGAGAGGGGAAGAAAGACGTCTCTCTTCTCTCTGACTGGGGACTTTCAAATCCCAAGGAAAAAAGGAGAGAGATTCTTCCAGTCTTGCTTGGGGTTCAGGGCCCTCTCCCTATCGTGGCTCAATTGGAGAGGAGAGAGGTGTTTCTTCTTCCAGTCCATGCAACCTTATTTGGGTCCAGGGAGAAGAATGTTCTCCACTTCTTTTTCTGCCCTTGGCCCTGCTGGTCTTGGACTTCCTTCAGACCCAAGAAGAGGGAAAAGGGATTTCCCCTTTCTTCCTGTCTCTGGGCCCTCAAGGCCTAATTTATCATCTCTTCTAGATTACTTTAATAGTCTCTGAACTCTTCTCCATTCCACCAGCCTCTCTCCTCTTCCATCTGTCCTTCACCTAGCTGCCAAAATAATTTTCCCAAGGCACAGGTCAGACTAGTCACTTGTCTTTGCTCAAAACCCTTCAGTGATTCCACGTTCCCTGTGGAGGCTCTTTACCCAGGCATTTAAGACCATTCACATCTCTCTCCAACATTAATTGCCAGCCTTACCTACAGTGCTTTCCTTTACAAACCCTGCATTCCAAGTGCTCAGGGTTGATAACTGTTACCTCATTTTGATTGCCTCTGAGCTTTTTTATGAAGGCTCTCTCCCATGCCTAGGATAGACTTACTCCTCATATCTCCTTGTTAGCATCCTCTTCCTTCAAGGTCTAACTCAGGTGCCACATCCTCTGTGTGCTTCCCTAAATCCTCCCCTCCCCTCCTCCCACCCTGCAACTAAAGGTGTTCTCTTTCTCCTCAAATATTCCTAGAGCAATTTGTCTGGATCTTACTTATTTGTACACATGTCATATACCCTTCCTTTTCCCTTCCTTTAGTAAAGTGGAAGCCCCTCAATGACAGACACTGTCATTTTAAAGTCTTTGTATACCCAAGGAACATATAGTGTCTTGTATATAGCAGGTACATAATGAATGAATGGAAAAATGAAAATGGTATCATCAGGACTGGACAGTTCTTTGATCTGTCTTTGACTAGATCTTCCTAACTTTTTTAGTAAAAGGCCCATCTATGTATGATATTTTAAATTCAGTCATGAATATGTGCAACAATTAGAGATGAATGCCAGACAGTGCATTCATGTGTTAAACAGTGTGAAACAAAAAGTAAATACTTCTATGGAAGCTCCCAGAAGGGAGAGAGCCCTGTGGGTCAGAGCAGTCAGGAAAATACTTCGTGGAGCAGGTAAGCTGAGGTAGGCTCTAAAGCACAGTCAAGATTTGGACAGGGAACATTAAAGAGAGAGGTAAAACTATCTGGGGAAGCCTCCAAGAAGGCAGTGAATGAGTCTAACATGTTTTACGGGAATCAGCTTGATTTTGGTAGAACATACATCTTGGGGCCCTGGAGGTCATGAGATACACATTTAGGTAGAAGACTTTCTAGGCTGTAGAAGATCTCGATTTCCAGGCCAAAGAATTTAGCCTTTATCTTCTGAGCATAAGGGAGCCATTGAAGGTGTTTGAGCAAGGGAAAGAAGTGGTCAGATCTGTGCATTAGGAAGATGACTCCATCAGTGGGTTCAGAATAGATAGAATGAAAGAGATTGAAGAAAGGAAGCTGATGGATAAGAATCCAGATAGGAAGTAATTTTTTGAAATGACCTGATATTGAACTTAGAGCTGGAAAAGACCATAGAGATGACATCCTCATTTTATATAGGTAGGAATTGAGACACATAGAAATTAAGGGCAGGAGTGGCTAGGTGACACAGTGAACAGAGCATCGGCCCTGGAGTCAGGAGGACCTGAGTTCAAATCCAGCCTCACACACACACACACACACACACACACACACACACACACCATGTGACCTTGGGCAAGTCACTTAACCCCAATTGCCCTACCTTCCCCCCTCCAAAAAGAAAAAAAAATTAAGGGCCTTTTCCAAAATCACATGGGTAGTAAATACTAGAACTTCAATTTGAATGTGATGATTCAACTCCAAACGTCAGCCTGTTGGCAGTTACTAAGATGTGGTAGCTGAAGATAGAGGAGGTTTAATAGGTGACCCAGAGGTTAGAGCCAGGAGACCTGAGAAGCTGCAGAGGTCACTTATTGAAAGGACCAGAAAAGGGACACGATGAGTAAGCTGGGACAATGATGAGGTTCCAGACAGAGGAAGTAAGAGAAAATTTAGGGCCAAGCATACGGCTTCTAGAAATTCTCCCAATATTTCCTTACCCGAAATAGTGGCAAGTCACTTCCCCTTTCTGGGCTTCCTCTGTAAAATGTTGGTTTAGAATAGTAGTACCTAAGGTTCCCTGACAACCCTAAAATCTTATGATCCTATAATGGCTGTCAGCACCTAGAACCACCACAAGAGGGCACCCCATGCACATTCAAAATACCTGAAGTGAGTGGATTTTGAAGGATTGTCTTCCCCTTTCCCTGGGGAGGGGCCCTTCCTTCCCTCCCTACACCCTAGAACCAGGATCCCCAGAACTTATTACAAGACTGTGTTTGTCTTATTGGGAGATAGTAATCAAACCTTTTTCTTAGGACTTAGGACAGGCAGCTGGACAGTCCTTACCCACTGTTCTCCTGCACCCCAATATACTTTGTCTCTAGATTCTCCTGTTGGCGCTTTGCACTGCCCCCTTTCCGGTCAGGATTGTCTCTTTTCCATTCCTGCACACATGCACTTATCTTTATAGTAGTATTCATATCATTTCTCCCTTTCCCCCTTGAGATTCACCCTCCTTGCTTTCCTTTATCTTATCAATCCTTCAAAACCTACCCCAAATCCTTAATCCTCCAGAAGGCCTTTATGAGCACCTCAGAGACCTCTTTCTTTCCTGAGCTCCTAAATGGTTATATCACTCAATGTGGCACCCTCTGTGGGCTCACTCTCCCAATTCACACTGGACCAGCACTGGCAGGTTGGTTCCCCTGGAAGGCAGCTCTATTTCTTCCTTAAGGGTTTTAGGATAACTCTGAGGGGTTAAGGGTTCTAGCAGTGTTGCTCATGAACTCCCTTGTGCAATCTACTCAGACTTAACTAACTGTAGAGAGGGGTATTTGCTAATGTGATATAACAACAATTACCAAAATGTCCTCTCAGAACTCTGGAGCTCATACTCCAACAAGTGCACACAGGTCCATAGGAAAAGTGAGTTCAAACTTAGAGTTTGAAATGACCTGATATTGAACTTAGAGCTGGAAAAGACCATAGAGATGACACCCTCATTTTATAAAGGTAGGAACTGAGGCACGTAGAAATTAAGGGCCATGGAGTGGCTGGTTGGCACAGTGAATAGAGCACCGGCCCTGGAGTTAGGAGGACAACACCATACAATGGTGTTGAGGCACACATATGACATACATGTGTGGCCAAGGGGTTACTCTTATCTCCTGGTTTCTTTTCTCTTTACCTACAGTCCTCATGAAATTCCCCCTAGGCTCCAAGGGTTGGTGAAGTACGGACATTGGCTTTTCCTCATACCTCTAGTTTGTCTTCAGTATCTTTTAGCTTCCAATGCTGTCATCAGCCCCAGTGCTTAGAGGACTGCTGTTGGCTCCAGTTGGCACTCTGTTGATGCCGATGAGAGCTTCTCATCTTCTGACTGTTTCAAGTTCACAAAAATGTCTCTACAACGTTCCTTCTGGGCTCACTCTCCACACCCTCACCCTTGCTGTCCTCTGCTACAGATCCAAAGGTCTGTCTCCTCCTGATGCTCTTGAACTTGGAAGCACCTAAAGCTTAACTGCTTCGCTACTGAACCTCAACTTTATTGAATTGTTCAAAAGCCCAGAGAGGTGAGTCTGATTCTTCCATGCAGGCACAACATATATTTCCTGGGTGATGGCATCTATTTTCATTCAAGGACCCAAATACTTCATTTACCCTAAATGATTAAGGCCTTGACCACATCTATTTTATACCTTGATTGATTGATTTAATTGAACCGGCTGAGTTCATTGTGTTTACATTGATTGGGGGTAGGGATACAAACCCCATCCCTTACATCCAAATCATAGAACCTCAGGACTCGAAGAGGCATCAGAGGTCACCTTGTTTACTCTAAAACAACCCTCTAACCCCATTTAGCAGATGAGGGAACTGGGGACAGAGAAGTAAAGCACATTGCTCGACGTTACACATCTGGTAAGCAACAGAGCTGGGATTTTAAACCATGTCCTCAGACTCTGGGCCCAGTGCTAGTTGCACCACACTCATTAACAGCTATTTATTGAGCATCAATTAAGTACTCAGAACTATAAGAGTCAGAGGAACTTCTGGGGTTCCTCCAGTCTCCTTGGGAAGATAAGAATCACTTCCATGGTTGCTTACTTTGCTGTGCATCAGTTATTTGACAAGAAATCTTCCTAAATCTCCATCATCCTCCTTGGAAGAAATGAGGCCAAAGTAGGACCACCAGCCTTGCTCCCTGCCCCTAAACTCCCACAGCAGGGGTCACTTGAAGACTTAACCCTACCCCAGGCACTGGGACCAATTTGCCATGAGGATGGACTTAATTAAGCCTCCTTAATAAGGGACTCACTTATCCTTTGGAGGGTGTGATGACTTGGAGTCAGGGGACCTGGGTTCCAGTTCCAACTCTGAGATTTACTAGCTTTTGTAACCTTGAATGAATCATTTCAACTTTCAGGCTCAGTTTCTGTGTTCATAGAATGGGGTGAGTCATTCTCATACTGCCTATGCTGCAAAATTTTTTTACAAAGAAGTCTATTTGTAAACTTTAAAATGCTATAAAGATGGGAGTTGTTATTGTGTGGATCATTCTACTAGCAAATTAAACAACAAGCATTTATTAAGTACCCACTTTGTGCCAGACATTACATTAAGTACTGGTGATGTAAAGACAAAAGAATAAAAAGAAGGAAGGAAGGAGAGGCGGCTAGGTGTCACAGTGAATAGAGCACCAGCCTTGGAGTCAGGAGGACCTGAGTTCAAATGTGACCTCAGACACTTGACACACTTACTAGCCGTGTGACTTTGGGCAAGTCACTTAACCCCAATTGCCCTTCAAAAAGCAAAAAAAAAAAAAAAAGAAGGAAGGAAAGAAAGAAAGGTAAGGATGGACCCCATGCTATAGTGAGGGGCTCCTGGGTGAGGGCTATCATTGTAAGGAAAGAAGGAAGGAAAGAAAGAAAGAAGGAAGGAAGAAGAGAAGAGAAATAGAGAAAGGAAAGAAGGAAAGAGATGAAGGAAGAAAATAAAGGTAAGGATGAGGCCCATTTATAGTGAAGGGGTCCTAGGTGAGTGCTGTTATTGTAAGGAAAGAAAAGAAAGAGAGAAAGGAAGAAAGGAAAGAAGGAAAGAAAGAGAGAGGAAAGGATGGGAAGAAAAAAGAGAGAAGGAAAAAAGAAAAGAGAGAGAAAGGAAGGAAGGAAGGAAAGAAAGAAAAGATCCTTACTCTCAAGGAGCTTACCTTCTGTTAGGTGAGAAAACGTGCACATGTTATAGATACTAAAACAAACACAACTGAAGGAATAATACAAAGTAGTTAAATAGGTGTCCCAAAAGTCTGGGTGCAGTTTGAAGCTCTGAAATTAAGGGCTTTGGGGACACACTGACAGTTGGAGGGGAATCAGCAAAAGCTTCCCCTAGAAGGTGGTGTTTGAGGGACATGAAGGAGTCTATGAGGCAGAGGGAGGACATTCCAGGCACAGGGGATGGCCAGGGCAAAGACAGGGAAGCAGAAATAAGAGTGTTATGTGTGAGCGAGCAATGGAAAGAAGGCCAGTTTGGCTGGATACTAGAGCCAAGGGGAAGTGTGTGCACTTAAGCTGGAAATATAGGTTGGAGCCAGCTTGAATGGAGCTTTAATTACTGACCAGCCAGTGATATTTTATCTGAGAGGCGATAAGAGAAGCTACGGGAGTTGATTGAGTACAGGGAATGACATAGTCGGACCTGAACTTAAGGAAAATCCTTTGGCAGTTGGGCACCAGGGCGGCATGTCGCCCCCATGTCCATCACTGAGCAACTAATTCTGTGATGAGCAGAGTAACTCATTAGGAGAGGATTAGGTTGGCAGAAATCATTATGTCGTGTTAACTTGACCAACTTATTTAATTTTCCAAAATGTCCTTCTCTCTCTTCCACACATTAGACACTCCCTCTCCCATCTCCATATCTTTGTATTGGCTGTCCCACACACCTGGAATGTACTTCATCCCCACAGTTAGGAAGGGTAATGGATAAAGCTCTGGGCCTGGAGTCCGGAAAACCTGAGTTCAAATATGACCCCAGATACTTATTAGCTGTGTGACCCTGGTCATGTCACTTAACCTCTGTCTGCCTCAGTTTTTTCAACTGTAAATTGGGGATCATGTACATTGGAGCACATACTTCCTAGGGTGAAATTCAAATGAGATAGTATCTTTAAAAACATTGAGCAAGTGCCTGGCGCTTAGTAAGCACTTAGCAAATTCTTTTCCCCTTCCCTTTCCTCTTCCAGACTCTGCCTCATAGGATCCTCTCTTCTTTCAAGACACAGCTCAAACATCACCTTCTATACAGAGCCTGTCCTGATCCTTTCATTTCAATGCCTTTCCAGTGAAGCTGCCTTGTATTTAACTATTGTGAATTTATTATTTTTATGTTTATTCCACACAATACAATTATACATATATATATTTATATATCAATCTTTGTATCCCTGTTGGTTGGTCAATGCCTGGTGACACACATATACCACCCCACATATGCATGCATGAACATGTATATGTACAATGCATGTGTATGCACGTACACATATGTGTCTGCATGTATGTGTATGCAGATGTATAGGAGTACCATGAAGCTCAAATGAGATAATGGATATAAAATCTGGATGGATTTGCAAACCTGTCCATGCCAGTTATCATTACTGTTAGCTTCTACTCTGGTGATGATTTCTTTCCCTGAGCCTTCTCCTGTTTAGCTCAGGCAATATTTATATAACAACACAAGGGCATGCTGGTAAATGCTTAACAACTGAGCTCTCCAGGAAAAAATATATATATATGCATACGCAAACTTTTAAGTTTAATCTAAATTGTGAACATTAAATCCAAACAAGGGCAGCTAGGTGGCCACATAGTGCACAGAGTGCTAGGTCTGGAATCAGGAAGACTCATTTTCCTGAGTTAAAATCTGGCCTTAGATGCTAGCTGTGTGACCCTGGGCAAGTCAATAACCCTGTTTGCCTCAGTTTCTTCAACTGTAAAATGAGGTGGAGAAGGAAATGGAAAATCGTCCCAATATCTTTCCCAAGAAAACACCAAATGGGGTCGTGAAGAGTCCAATAAGACTGAAATGATTGAATAACAAAATTACTTCTTTAAATCTTTTTTTTTAAAACACCTTTCATTCTCCTAAGGCTAGGTGAAGTGAACTACTGAGCCTAAGGCTATTCAGCTAATCAAGGGCTGATCTTGTTTGGGGGCTCCCAGGGACATAATTGGAACAGGAGAGGGAATCAGATTCTCCTCCCCACTGTCTCCACCATTTAGGAGCTACTTCTCTCTAAACTGCTTTTGTGGTCAGCTAGCAGCCATATAATAGAAATGAGTCAGGCCACACACAAAACTTACTTAGCCAGGGCCAAATATATGGAAGGTTATTTGAAATCAGAAACAAGTGAGCCATGGATATGTATGGCTGCTGGTTTTCTCAGTGCTTCCCTTTGTGAAAGGTGATCTTTTCTGGTTTTGGAGATGCCCAAGTCCTACAGCAGCTTGGGATTCAACATGGTACAACATGGAACCAAGTTTGTAAGGTTAACAGCAACAAAATGGCTCCTCACTTTTCTCCGTAGATAGGTACAGGTATAGATAAAAATGTACATATAAATATAGATATGGATACATATATACATATGCACACACATGCATGTGTGTACTCAATGTGTACAACATGTATGCATATATACATATTTATGTGTGTGCATAGATACACATCAAAATATATACTTCTCTCTCTCTCTCTCTCTCTCTCTCTCTCTCTCTCTCTCTCTCTCTCTCTCCCTTTCTCCCCCAGTTTTTTCCTAGGTATGGAACATTTTGCAAAAGACTCTTCTAATTGGTAGAGAGAATGAATGATAACTCACAGATAGCTCTGTCCCTCCATGAGGTTAGGAGTTGGTGCAAGAGCTTTGGAGAGGGGAGACATTGTTCATTCCTACTTTGAGAGAGAACATGTGTGGTTCCACACTCTTTCAGGATGGATTCCAGGGAGAAGAGACAAGTAGATTTTTTTAAAGTAATTTTTTCAACTAACATAAATCTATTCTTCCTATTGGGAAGAAAAAAACAAAAACAAAACTTTAATAATAAATATACATTGTCAAGAAAACCATATTCTTGCAACAGCCAAGTCTAAAACATGTTTGTCTTATTCTGTATACATCCTGAATCTGTCACTTGTCTCTCAAGAGGTGGGGAATAGGTTTCATTATGAGTTGTCTGGATTTATTTGCATCAATCAGAGTTCTTAAGTCTTTTAAAGATGTTTGTTTTTACAGTGTTGTTTTTATTGTATAAATTGTTCTCTTTGTTCTGCTGACTTTACATTCATTTCATCATTTCTTACAGTACAAAATAGCATTCTATTACATTTGTATAATAACTTGTCTGGCCATTCCCCAATTGATGGGGACCACCTTAATTTCCAGTTCTTTACCACCACAAAAAGAGATGCTATGAATATTTTCGTATATACAGTTCCTTTCCTTCTTACTTTGATCATTTTGGGGTATAGACCTAGTAGTGGTATTGCTGTGACAAAGGATAAGCACAATTTAGTAACTTTTGTGACAACTAATACCTCTTAATTACAGTGCCTTCCCTCTGTTAATTATTTCTGATTTATTCTGTATATAGCTTGCTTCATATTTGTTTGCATGTTGTGTCTCTCATTAGATTGTAAGATCCTTGAGGGCAGGGACTTGTCTTTTGCCTCTTGGTTGAGGCAGCAAAAGAAGGAAAAGGGGGTAGGAGAAAATCTGGCTCATCTCACACTTAACCCTATAAACTTTTTATTCACCACAAAGAGATGAGGACCTGCTTTCATAGCCTTGGGCTGAGGCCTGTGAAGCACTTCATTTGTACATTCTCAGAGGCAGGAGTAGGAAAAAGCAACCAAAAACAAAGGTACTATTAACTTGGTCCATGCCCTGGATTTCTTAATCCTTAATTCAACTCTCCTAAGCCACTCCCCAGACTTTAAGGAGGGCTTTTTGTTCAGCACTTAATGAGATCGTGCATCAGGCAAATGCAGTTGTAGAGCCATAATTTGAATCCAGGTCTTCTAGTTCCAAGACAAGTGTTCCTACTGCTATATTTCCTTTCTTTCCCACAGGCCTTAGGTCTCCTCTGTTGGTGTGGTATCCATATCTGTGTGAGTGTTCATATGTAGTTGTGAGTGGGTAGAGGTGTTCAAAGGCAGTGCTATAACTAAGGCAGGGCAGACAGAAATTTGACCCAAGACAGGGAAGGATAGCACTTTCCTGAGGTCTCTTTCTGTCTTTGACCACCCCTGACAGTAGAAGTATGCTCCTTCTCTTGGTGGCTGAATTTTCAGTGGAGTAGAAACTTTGGCACATCTCAAATACAATTTCTTCCTCTTAGACTCTAACATCTTCTCTCCTCATTACATTGCTTTCTCCCCTACATTCATCAATCTGCCCCTGCCATCCTCCACCCCCACCCCCCCCAGCTGCTTGCCCCAAATGAAAAGACTCTTAGCTAGGACTCCATCTAGAGTGCTGATGTGTTGGTATCAGTCTAGGTCATGCTTTGTGTGACCAGACACAAAGAAAGTTTCCCAGTACAGTGAATGAATAATCACAAAAATGTGAAATAAGTTGCCTATCCCTAAAGCATGGGCATTTGCAACTCAAAAGACTCCTTTAGAGGGATAATTGAGAGACTCAGTGCCCCCTCCAACTCTGATCTTGTTCCAGTGACTTGGCTCTTGTTTTGTTACCTCTGACCAAGTTCCCATCTTCTCCTATTACCTGGTTACCTGCTTTATTTCCGTGTGCTTGACATAAAATTACAGAATCAGAATCAGAGACTGAGTTGGAGGACACTTTGGAGATCATCTAGACCAAATCGACCTTTCCACAACACCCCCAGCAAGTGACTATCAAACTATTGCTTGAAGATGTCCAGGGTTGGAAAGCTTACCATTACATCAACTCTGTAAGGCAAGCAGTTCCCTTTTTGGACAGCTCCCAACTCTAAAATGTTCTCCTTAGGTCCTACCTTGAGTCCTTGTCTGGTAGTGTATGGAAATTCCTCTAAGATTAAGGCACTACCCAAGGCTAAGACACTGTGGGTAGGTCATTGCTGTCTCCTGTCAGAGATCCTTGAATCTGACTGCCTGAATCTCCTCTGAACCTGAGCTTCCTCCCCTACAGAATGGGGGGGGTTGGGAAGAGGGGAGTTTGGAAACTGTTAGAGGGGTCCCTCCCAGTACTGATCTTTTAAGTTTTGTATTCTAAGGCTCCCCTTCTAGTTCCAGAGTGCTATATATTCCTTCTGGCTCTGATGGACTATATTCTAAGACCTGTTCCAGCTATTTTACTCTATGTTCTATATTGTAAGGTCTCTTCCAGCTCTGACATCCTGTGGTTCATTCCTCACTGATCCATACCGTAATACCCTACAAACTGCTTGGGAAAATCAGTCATCTCTTCCCTCTGGGAGCTGATTCTAGGAACACCTGTCGGACAGGTGGTTAGTAGAACTGAGCTTTAGGCACATGTTCCAGAGGGAAAAGGGAAGGTCCCAGTTAAGGGCCTGGAGAGGTGCAGAGAATGAGGAATGGTGGTGGAGTTCCCAGGTCCCAATCCTCAACTGGCCCCTGCTCCCTCCTTTCATCTCCACAAATCATCATAGTTTCCCCCGGTTGGCAGTCCACAGTGGAGGAGGCCTGGCCCAGCCCTTAATTTTAACAAGGGAAAAAGAGCGCACATTTCTCAATCTGTGGGTCAGATCCAGAGTGGGAAGGGTGGGAAGGGAGGAGCTCATGCCAGCTCATTTGAGTCAACTGACACCACTCTGCCCCCTCCACTGGCCCCTCCACCCTTCCTGAGCTTTCTGCCTGCCTTGGAGCATCCAAGTGCCAACAACTCCTTTGAGGAGGGCAATGAACCTCTACTGACTGCCTAAGAATAACAACAATTTTGGTTTCTCTGCTAGCAATTGCCAAAGCCCTTTCCTGACAACAACCTTGTGATGGAGGTTGTGCAAATATCACCCCCATTTTACAGATGAGAGAACTGAGGCTCATAGAGGGTCAGAGAATCTAGAACTGAGAGGTGTCTGAGAGGGCATCTAGTCCAACCTCCTTATTTTGTGGATGAGGATACTGAGGCCTGGAAATGGGGAAGTCATTTGCTTAACATCACAAGGTCAGTTACTAGCAGAGTTAAGATTCAAACTCAAGTCTCTTGTCTCACCCCACCTCCAACCCTCAAGCTCAGGCCTCTTTCCACTGCTGTTTATTCCTCTGAATTACATTCTTAACTATTTGACCCATGCAATAGGACTTTGTTTACATATTACTTGGCACTGTGAATAAATTGTTGCTTATGTCTGAGTCCTGTCTCCTTCCACCAGACTGTGAGCTCTTAGACAACAGGAACTAGTCTGATATATCTGTCCTCCAAGTTAAGTATGGGGCTGGGCACACAAAGTTTACCGAATGATTGACGATTGTTTTGGATTGAGCCTGGGGATCCCTTGTCCCCAAGGGGTTGCCTTGGTCTAGTCTGGATTATTCATTCCCCCTCTCTTCTCTCCGTACCCCTCCCCCTGCCCTATGATGCTTAGACAAAGCAATGCATTGAAACATGGATGGGAAGGATGGGAGACCAAGCTTTGGGGTTGGCAGAAGTTCAATTGCCCTCTGACTTTCTGGGGTCTGGCCATTCCTGATTCACTCCCCCCAGGGCCCCATGGTGTGAAACTTGGTGTAACGATGTGATATGGACATCCAGAGGTGTGCCTCCATCTCTACATATGACATCGAGCTGACATTGTGTCTATGATTGTATATCCCTGTTGTTACATTAACACTGTGCATGGTTTGTGACTTTGTATCACATAGTGTGTGTGTGTGTGTGTGTGTATGTGTGCGCGCGCGTGACAGGATAAGTGTGAGTCTCCTAGAGGTGCAGGGAAGCCTAGGTGCTAGAGGCATCTCATGAGTGGGACTTTCTTGGAAGAGGTTGCAAAGTCCGGGAGCAACGGCTCTGTAGCTCTTTCAAATGCTGAACTGAAGCGTGGGGCGCTGGAGGATATCTGACAATGAGTGGGTTTGCTTTTGTCTTAGCCTGTTGATAGATATATTGCTTCATGCCAATGTGGCATCATCCTAGCTCAGTCCCTCCCTCTGCTACTAAGAGGGGGCACTGCATGTGGTTTGAATTCCATCTCATTAAGGCCCAAATGATCCTTTAGTTACCTCTGTCTCCCCCTCTCCCCTCCCCTCCCTTTCTCTTTCTCCCTCCCTCTTTTTCTATTTTCTAGTTTCTCTCTTTTCTTCTTTCCCTTTCTCTATTCCTTCCTTCCTCTATTCCTCCTTCATTCTTCTCTTCTACTTCATCCCTCCTTTCCCTTTCTATTTATCTTCTCCCTTCTCCATCCCCCTCCATTCTCTTTTTCTTCTTGCATTATTTCCCCCTCTATTCTTCCTCCTCCTTTTATTCCTTTTTCTTCTATACCTTCTCTGCCTCTTCCATTTCTACTATCTTCCTGCCCCCCCCAAACTTTCCTTCCTCCAGATCTGAGAAAACATGGAAAATCTGCTGTCTAATTAGACTTATCTTGTTCTCCTCTATCCTGACTTTTGAATTATATAGACTGATAGGCCAAGGGGAGAGTAAATTTGCCAGAGCCTGATGCATCCTTACAGGGTGTATAGGTCTCAGGGAATTCCTAGGGAGTATGATGGGCTTGGGACCCCCATTGTGGAATTGTGGCAAGAACTCTGGATTTGGAGTCAGAGGAATTGGGTCCAATCCTGACTTCATTCCTTGACAATTTACTTTTCATCTCTATAAAATGTTTTCCCTTTGAAAAAATGGAAGGTTTGGAATAGATGACCTCCCTCTCTCACATGCTCTCTTGTTCCTTTCTGTTTCTTCCCTTCCTCTTCCAGTTTAATCCCCTGCTCCTGAGTGTCACTGGTTCTGATGGGCCTTTTTAATACGGGAAATTCCCATTCCATTGTCATCCAGTCCTGTGCTCAGAGCAGGCTCTGGAAGACTCCATTTGTGAAAGCTGCCCAGGAATTTTACAAGCGCTCTAAGGTTCCTGCCAGGCCAGGGAGCTGGGGAGAAGCTAGAGCTGGACTAAGCTTTTTCCAAAGGCAGCCCTGACCCAGTAACCTGGGCCCTGTGCTGCTGACTCCAGCAGAAGCTTCCTGAGAGCTTTAGGAGTCATTCTAAATGAGCCATGCTGGGCTGCTCTGCTGAAACTTTCCCTCTGATGACACCCGCTCTTATCAAACTGTGTCCAGAAGCAGGGGTGGCTAGATCCCTTCCTAGAAAGTCAAGAGGGACTGAGAGTTGCCAGCCTCCTCCCAAGGGGGTTGAAGATGGGCGTGGGAGCATTATCCTTAGAATGAGAATATTTCTTGGAAACTAGGAAGAACAATGGTGAGTCTAAACTCTCAGGAAACTGGGAGCCAGGAGGATGTGACTCCTGCCTGGTCAGCAGAAAGATGAAGGAAAGAGCTCTAGCCTTGGAGGTGGGAGACCTGAGCCTGAGTTCTGTCTCTGTCATTTACTAGTCATGTGATTGTTCTTCAAATACTTCTCAGCTCTGAACCTTAATTTCCTCATTTACAAATGGTAGAACAGAGACTGCTTTTTGTCTTTCTTTGTATTGCCAATGTTTAGCACAGTGCCTGAACACAGTAGGTGTTTAATAAATGTTTATTGACTGACAAAACGTGTATTGTCCTGTAACCTATAGTACCCTTATATAAACATGAACCATACCTCCTCTGCTGTTCTTCCTCATACTGAGTCAAAACCTTTCTCCTATAAATGCCCCTTCCCATTGCTCCCCAGTCTGTTCTTTATGCCAAGCAGCATAAAATTTTCTTATGATAGTTCTTCAGATATCTGGAGACAGCTATTCTATATTCCCTAAATCTCTTTTCCAGGCTACAACCATAACTAGGGTGAAATGATTGAAGCTTTGACTCAGTGCTACTAAATTTTAAGGGGTCCTGACAATACTTGTACTCCTTCAACCAGGAACAATTGATACTAATACAAAAAAAAAGAATCATTAGTTAAAATAAGAAGGTATCAGTCCTTTTTTCCCCAGCTACAACCATACCCCAGGGAAACCCCTCCCCAGTCTGGAGCCCATTCTGCTCTCTTCCCTGTACTGCCTAAGCAGAGACCTCATTGAGTCCTGGGATCTCTACTTGCAATGTCCCATCTGCTAAGGTCAGTGTCCTGCATTCACTGAATCCCTCTATGGGCAAGGTCCAGGGGTCTCTAAGTAAGTGAGTTGTTGGGTCTCCAGGTCTCTCCCCAATGTCTCTATTTCTCAATTTGTCTTAAAAAGTTGATTTCAGTGTGCCTTTCATGCTGGCCCATGTGCACACTTTGTGGTGCTAGATTTGCTATTAATGGCTCTGTTTCAGGCTAAATATTCCCAGTCCCTTCAATTGGCCCTCCTATTAGGAGGTTTCAGAATTCCTGCTGGCTCATACAATCATAGGTTGTCAAGAGCTGAGACATGCCTTAGAATACAGAATGGGAGGGACTGGAAGGGACCTTAGAAAATAGAACATAGGGTGTTAGAGCTACAAGGAACCTTCGAATAGAGAATGTTAGAGTTGGAAGGGACTTAAGAACGTGGAATGTTAGAGACCATGTAGTTCAATCCCCTTATTTTATTTACAAAGAAAGATACAAATAAGTGATGACTTACCCAAAGCTAGCCACTGAGTTGGGGGAAGAGTTCCTCTAGAGCTATCAGATTAGGTACACTCATGGGAGAGTGTGTTACTGAGGCTTTAACTCATGTAAAACAAGAGGAAAGAAGGGAGGAAGAAAGGAAGGAAGGAAGGAAGGAAGGAGAAAGGAGGGAAGGAAGGAGAAAGGAGGGAAGGAAGGAAGAAGAAGGAAGGAAGGAAGGAAAGATGGGAGGAAGGAAGGAAAGATGGAAGGAAGGAAGGAAGGAAGGAAGGAAGGAAGGAAGGAAGGAAAGAAGGAAAGAAGGAAGGAAAGAAGGAAGGAAAGAGGAAGGAAAGAAGGAAGGAAGGAAATAAGCATTTATTAAACACTTACCATGCACCAGGCACTGTGCTAGCATACATACATACATATATACACACATACATACATACACATATATGTATGGAGAGAGAGAGAGAGATTGAGAGACAGACATTCCATACCCTCAAGGAACTTAAAACTAATGGGGGAAGACAAAATACAAAGGGGACATAAAATGTTGGGGGAAGGAAGAAGAAATAAAAGTATCTAGCGCAGGGCTATGGTTATGAATTCTGGAAGCCAAGAACAGGTCTGAGAAGGGAATAAAGAGAAGCCTGGGTCTGTCCACAAAATAGGGGCACAAGACAAACTCCCAATTGGGAGAAAGGGGTGAGCCTTAAAGATGAATTTTCTAGATTGAGAAGGCCTCAGGTACTGAAAAAGTTCCAGGTACTGAAGAAAGATCCAGGATGATATGGCCACAGTCATGGTTTTGGAAGTCTGGAAGCAAAGAACAAAGCCCAGAGGGGAAAACAAGCTAGTTATTTGTAAGTACATGTCATTTTCCTGGAAAACTCTTAAAAATAGAGTTTTATGGATATATTTTGTTTTTATATCACCTACCTACATTTCCTCCTGTATCCTCTATCTTCTTCCAGAGAGCTACCCCTTATTGCAAATAATTTTTAAATAAAGAATTCAGCAAAACCAATCATTACATTGAAGAAGTCTTATATAATATGAAATGTTTCATATCTGTGGAACTTGTACCTCTGAAAAGAATTATGGGGGAAATGTCTTCTCATATCTTTTCTTTGATTCCCTAGCAGCTATGTGGTGCAGTGGATAGCATGCCAGGCCTGGAGTCAGGAAGACTCAACTTCCTGAATTCAAGTCTGGGCTCAGACACTTACTAGCTATGTGACCCTGGGTAGGTCACTTAACCCTGTTTGCCTTAGTTTCCTCATCTGTAAAATGAGCTAGAGAAGGGAATGGCAAACCACTCCAGCATCTTTGTCAAGAAACCTTCAAATGAGGTCACAAAGAGTTGGACATGACTAAAATGATTGAGCGACAAGCTTTCCTTTGAGGTCCACTTCAGGGTATATATATTTGTATTTACTCTTTAGTAAGGGTATTAATCAACACTGGCCTTGGGACAGGTTAGATCAAGTCTGTTTCTTAGAAGGAATGAAGAGAAGTCTCTTC
Source organism: Pseudochirops corinnae (assembly GCA_028646515.1). NCBI lineage: Eukaryota > Metazoa > Chordata > Mammalia > Diprotodontia > Pseudocheiridae > Pseudochirops > Pseudochirops corinnae. The sequence goes on along the minus strand of JAQQSV010002601.1, from coordinate 2,066 downwards.
TGTTACAGAGTTTCAGCCTCCGCTCTCCTCATTCTATAGTCTAAGATTCCCTCTAGATCTGACCCTCAATGTTCTAAAATTTCCTCCAGTTTTGATACCCCATGTTCTGTCCTGTCCCACTCCCCTCCCTTGGCCCAAGGTCCTAGAGATTCAAAGGGAAGGGGTGGGCACCATCATTGTATTGTGAGATGGAAGTAAGAGTCTGGCTGGTAACTGCATTCAGGGATTTAAACAGGTTTAAAAGACAGTGAAGTTTTTGTAATCTTTTATCCAAGGGTGTGCAAAAGCCAGATCCAGCTGGCTCATGAGAATAGGGGGAAGTGCTAAGAGAATAGGGGGAAAGGAAGCATTTATCTATCACCAACCATATGCCAAGCACTATGCCAAGCACTTGTCACCAATATTTTATTATCTGATCCTTACGACAACCCTGGGGGGTAGGTACTATTATGATCCAGTTATTTTACGGTTGAGGAAACTGATGCAAATGGAAGTTAAGTGACTTGCCCAGGGTCATACAGTTAGCTAGTATCTGAGGCCAGATTTTAACTCAAGTCTTTCTGGTGCCAGACACAGAATTTTATTCACTGAACTACCTCTTAGAAATCCATAAATACTACAAATCAGACCTTGATTTATTGTTTCACTGATTGTCTAGACTTAAGAAAGTGTTGGAGAAAATGTTAATAATAAATTTAAAAGTGTGTTGTAAGTACATTCCATCCCATTCTACTTCTGCCCCCCATTCCCTCCCACCCCAAGAACTAGTTGTTAAATGTTTACTACTATATCTTTGTTTGTAATTGATTGACCTATATAACACATTTTGTGTTTGGACTCCATATAACACTTTTTTTGGTGCCTCTTTATTGTACCAATCGTGCAGTATTATAGATTTTAGTTATCTATGTTATTTTAATTAGCTATGTTAGTGTCTCATCAACCTACTGAACTAACTGTTGCAAGGGCCCGAACTGTTTCTTATCTAAAATTTCTATCTTTCTCAGTGCTTAGTACATTGTGCTGAACATAGTAGGTGCTTAAGAAATATTTGTTTAATTTGTATTTACTGTAGACACCTGTATTCAAGACCCTGGGAAGTCTGGGGATGCTTAACTTGGAGATGAAAATAGTTGGAGCAAGGTGATAGTTGTCTTCAAGTATTTGAGAAATTGTAACAAAGAAGGAGAATTAGCCTTGATCTTCTTGGTTCTAAAAAAATGGAACTAGGACCACTTGTGTGCCTGGAACATTATGTACTCTCTAGGCATGCCTAGAACTAGGAGCAATGGCTAAAAGTTGCAGAAATAAAGATTTAGATTTGATGCAAGTACAGAGAGACCATTTGCATACCAATCAGTGAATAATATGGGAGAGGAACCTTCTTACTCCAGGCACCACATAGCTCCTTTGGAGTTTTGTTTAGGAGAATCCCCCAAAATGCCTTTTGGGGAATGTTGACTGACAACTAAGGATTTAACAAGAAGAACTTTCTAACCCCAAATCAGATAGCTATCTTGAACCAAGGGCCAAGTCAAAAGTAAAGTGTTATAAACAGTAGACTGAATATTATCCTTAGGGGATTCTGCCAATTTTTGTTAACTGTATGACAGGGTATGCTGATTCATAAGTCTTAGCTCCACATTAAGAGGGGTAGCCTGCCTTTATCAGGGAAAGACTTCCTTACTGATAGAGTAGAGAGCATCTTTACAATCATAAAGACAGTCATCACCCTGTGGAAAGAGGAGATAAAACATCCAGCATAGATGTCAGTGCTTGGTGGAGAGCGGTGTTCTAGCAGAGGGCAGTGTGATGACATCACCAGAGGACCTCAGTGGCTCTGCAATGTTAGGATTTGGTTCATTTACTTGTGCCCTTTGGCTGTATCTGCCCCTTCATATGTGCCCTCTAGGTTGGTGTCCTGGTCAAATGTATTTCTGGAGTATGTGTTCCTTCACTTGCATTTCTTATACCTTCCTTGCGTGGTCCCTGATCACATGCTGTGTAAGCATGCATTAACTGGTTCCTGTGGAGAGGATGCCCAATGTCTATGGTAAGGACAGAGG